>CAEGAF010181340.1:0-26477 GCA_903067075.1 Micropoecilia bifurca | reverse complement strand
TATATATAGATTCAATAAGTTTTATTCAGCCTGGTATTCTTAATTAAAATAAAGCACAACCAGTTGCCTTCAGAAGACTCCTAATTGTTAAGCAGAATCAAATTGCTGTAGTTTAATCTCAGTTTCATTCAAGCTGTTCTCTGAAGGCCTATGAAGACGTTTTATAGAGAACATTTCTGAACAATAATCAACATGAAGACCAAGGAGCACAGCTGACAGGACAAAGACTGCAGAGTTGTGGACTCGTGTAAATCAGGGCCCAGGCTAGAAAACAATATGCCATGGAGCATTGCTTAATCTATCTTCCAAAAGGGGCAAGTGTGTGGTACGCTTGCAAAGTAACCCAGATATGGTAGTCCACCTATGGAGGGATTAATCAGAGAAGCAGCCAGAAAGCCCATCTTCTACAGGGATGGGGAATCTGGAGCTAAATATAGGACAATCCTGGAAGACAACAATTTAAGATCAGGGTGGAGATTTGACTTTCACCATGAAAACAAAGCTACAAGAAAATAGCTAAACTCAAAGCAGAGTTGTATGTTAGAATGACCCAGTCAAAGCTCAAACCTAAATCCAAATGGGAAGAAATAGCTATTTGTCGATGCTCTTAAGATTGCTTCATTTGTATTGCAAAGCAGAATGAGCAGAAATATATATATTTTTTGAAGATAAAACAAAGCAAAACAAATGTGAATTGTGATATCCGATTAAAAGGCCAGAACTTTGAAACTCATCCTTGCTTCAGAAGTCTTGCAACAAAAGTAACGTCTGCCGAAGGCCTTGGATTATGTAAGATGCCCCCCTATACATCACAGGGATTACCAAACAGGGGTAATTACCATGTGGATGGGTAGAAAGCATCATCATCATCATCATCATCATCCCCAAAAGAAGCTTATCTAAGCTGTGATGATGTCACAGCAGAAGCAGGTCTGAAATAACCAGACATCCCTGTAGTGAGTGTTTCCATGGCAACGCAGCCTCCCGGTTAAACGGGGGACGGGGGACTGTGTCTCAAATAATTACTTTGGATAATTGGTACCAAATATGATGGGAAGGGGGGGGGCAGCTGTTGCTGACTTGAGGAACAGAAGTCACTGTTTGAGAATCACAGTCTAACTCTCTCACTGTGATAATTTTCATATCAGGTGTTCCTGAATACTTGACCCTGGGTGAAACACAGTTGTCAGACTGATTTTACGCCCTTACATTTTCTGTAATATCGTTGGCATTCATTGCATGCATTTCCGGGTTCCTCTGTGTAAGTTAGAATTGAAGGAGCACATATGAAATGACAGTGTTGTCAGTTTAATGTCAGATTGCTGAATAAGAATGTGTTTTTGCTCCTTCAGGTGTTTGAAAAAAAAAAAAAAAAAGAGAGCGAGAGAGAAGACCTAAACATGATGTTCACCGGAGCTGATAGCTGACACTGTAGAATGAGAGAGGATGGAGCAGACAGACAGCCATGCCTCAGAGAGCAGCAACCCTAATGGGTTTGTCAACCGAGTGTTCAATGTTTCTCTGGATGTGGAGAACGAGACAGGCAGTGTTTGTATTCAGGAGACGGGGCCGGGGCCCGTGGAGGTGCAGAAAGAGAGCCAAGCTGCCTCCTCTCAGACCCCTGTCAAGGACAGACAGGAGGTCAACCGGAGGCCCCGTGCCACGGGGGGCATCTGGCGCATCTTAAACCGAAAGAGAGCCATCCCTGAGCTGGAAAGGAGGCCCCACTCCATGATCCTCCCCGGAGAGGCTTCCATCCCTAAACTCTCGTTTGCAGACAAAGTTCGGTCTTTTAAGAAGCTAAAATCCCCCGCCGTGTTCAGAGGAAAAACAGGAAAGTTGTCCACTGCCAAGTTCACCAGCTCAGTGGACGAGGAGTCTTTCTGCCGTGACATCGGCACTCCGCAGCAGACCAGCAAGAGCACCCTTCGAAATAAAGGGAAGAGGCATTCGTATGCCGGTTACACGGTGGACTTTGACTGCTCATTTGAAGACCTGGATCTATCGGCGCCAATAGATGGCCTCCAGCCCGCTGTCACAGGAGAGACTGTTGTCCAGAATGGCTGTAAACCGTCTGAAAGAATTTCATACACTAAGAGAAGCAATAGCAACTCAAACAGCTGCAACAAAGTCAGCGCAGACTGTGAGGAGCCCAGTGTTAGGGGTAGCCCCAGAACCCATCACAGTGGAGGGAGGAGGCACAAGGATGTGTGGAGTTACCTGAGGAGGATTTCCCTCTTGGGGAAAAGTAATCCTGTGTACTCAGAGAGAAGCTTTGACTCTGAGCTTCCCTCGTTGGACAAAACCATGGACTCAGATTTTGGATCTGTAGACTTCGAGAGTGTCAGAGACTTTCAGCCGCCGCCCCCGAAACAATCGGACACAAAGGGACACTTTGGTGGTCTCTTTAAGTTTTTTAATAGTGTAGCAGAATCTGCCAGAAAATGGCGGACAACTTCACGGTCCTTCTCTCCTCCGGAGGGAGAGAAGACTCCGATGACCTCCCCACGGGCCCCACAGCGCTCAGTGGACAACATTCACAGCGTTTCTCTCACACTCCACAATGAAGGATCTTTAAAACCCCAACCAACAGAACTGTCGCCTCTCTCTGCTCAACCCTCAAATCCCAGTAGCTTTGACGGTGAAACGCCAGCGCCCACAACCGGTGGACAATCCCCCAAAGTTGCCTCAAAAGCCTTAAGAGGTTCTTCAGGATCTCAAGCTGTTAATGGCCTTCAGAGCCCGGACAACGTGACAAACCACAAATCCACGGTGATTGTAGAGAATCATATTGAGGATTCAAGTTTAAGCGCGGAGGCTGAAGCTGATGCTGAGAGGGTTCAGCTGAGCTGCCTGTGTCAAGAGGAAAAGATAGGGGGACAGAAAGGAAATGAGCAGGATTCCAGGGATACTCCGCTTGACTCCCACCAAGTACAGGAAGTGAATGTTCAATCACAACAAGGTGATAAAGAAAGCACAACCAATAGCGTAGCAGCCTCAGATTCTACTGAAGAAATTTTTAAGGTAAGGAACGAAAACTTGAAAAGTGCTGATAATAAATTTGTCAGAGAAGTTGTTTACTTGTTTTGTTAAGCTGTTGTTGTATCTCTATTTCTTTAAGAGAATACCATATCTTTGTGTAATATGCTGTGTATTTTTTTCCATAACCACATTTCATTGCAGGCATTTTTCACTTCATTAACTTTCCCAGAGGCATGTGTCATGTAATTACTGCACAAATGCTAAAAAATTCATTTATGTAACTGCCTTAACCATGGTCATTCTTCTGCTTATTAAAAAAAAATCACTTGCAACCTGGAATATAAAGTGCATCAGAGCTGCGACTTATATCTTTATTATATGGTCTGGAGTGGCTGAACGGATAGATATGAGACAGCAGCCCTGATGTTGTCCTTTTGCCCCATCTGTTGGAGAAAAGAGGTTACAGTAAATAAAAAAAAACACACACAGCAGCATGTTACAAAAGTTTGTCCTTCTCCGTTTGGCCAGCTTTTTTGTAGCCTGCAAAAGAAAAGCTTGCGTCTCCCACCGAGCCTGCAGTGTCGGGCTGCAGTGGCCCCAGAGGTCTGTGACGTCAGCGCCTCTTAACAGCGACCGCCCCTTCTCAGAATTAGTCATCTCCCTCCTAGTCATCCCAACGAGTCAGGGCATGTTAGCTTCTGACTAAATGAGATATGGCATCTCAATACTCAGCACACTTTCATAGGGGTTTATTATGCAGAGGCAAGGGCTTTAGGAGCATTTGTTTAGGGAAAAGTGCTAATCTTGCGTCCCACAACCGTTTAGCAAGGTCCTGCGTTTACACCTAGGTGGGAATCAGATCTATGCATGAAAGTTCAACTGAGCTCCTTTATTTTTTAATTATGTCCTTAAGCTATTTATGCTTCAAAATTAAGTTTCTAAACCACTACTGCTTAAAACAGCAAATTAATATCATTGGGTAACTTATTTAATTTTTGTTCCCCTTTAAAAGGTTGCACATTTTACTAAGATTTTATACACAAAGTAAAGCATTGTTGCTAAGCAGAAGGATAATTACAAAAGGTTTTTAAATTGTTTTACTTTTACACCTCTTTAGTTTGACAGTCTTGGATAAAATCCCGTGGACCCAATCCCTTGTAAAATCACCCAACTAGCATGTAGAGTTAATCTCTGTGTGATATAATCTGAAAATAAATACAGCTTTCCTGTAAAGACTTTTGGGATTTCTTAGAGAATGTGAGCGAACAAACAGCGTCATAAGGTTTAAAGCAGAGATAGGTTATGAAACAAATGCCCAGGTTTCAAGCAGCCTGTGCTGTTTGAGCCGCCATCTGGCTGTCCACCCAAAATGAGAGTATTAATAAAGTAGCCAAAAGGTCCATGGTAACTATGGATAAGTGAGCAAAACCATGCACTTGTTGTCAAAAGAAATGATAATAAATCAAAACCTAGCCTTTTCAGGTGTGCACAGGTACCCAGATTTTATCAATAGCTTCATTAGACTGAGATTTTAGAAAATTACTTAAATATTGATTGTCGAATTGGATACCAATAGAAGCTTAAGGGGTTTAAGTTTTTGCTTGGTACAGCACTGTTGTTCCATCATGCATTCCCCGTCAAAATTATCTGGAAATAATTATTTATATGACGTACGCGCATACCTGCAGAAAGTCTTCATGCAGAATGAAGAGTTCTTTATTTATTCATATCTGATGTGCAGCTAACAGCTGCAGCAGACAAGACCAGAACATAGAAAACCCCCCTGTGGTATGATGGAACGTCTTGATTTAGTGATGTGTCAAAACATGTTTCCAAATCTAGTTTGAGGGCTGCAAACTAGACTGCAAAAATAGTTTTGTTTAGACTTTTCATCATGATTAAGTAATGAAATGAACCTATGCATTATTTACAACCCTTCTTAATAATTACCTCATGGTACAAAAGAAAAAAGAAAAAGAAAAGTGTTAGTCTCTTAAACTCAGTGGTTTTTCTTACTTGATTACCCACACATGCACTGCAAGTATAAACACGAAGTGTCGACTGATGGAATTTATTTTTTGCACAGAAATATGAAGCGTATCTTGTCAAAACTGCAGACGTACTCTCCTTATTCCCTGCACAAGAAATGCATTGTTGCGCTTGTATGTGGGCCAAGCGGCTGAGTATCTCTGCCAATCCCAGCTGTGTGAGCAGATTGCCAGCAAGACAGGCTGCAGTGTGAGGCAGCCCGGACCAGCCCCGGCCCAGGCTTGCACAGAGAAGACCTCTGTGCCTCACAGGCGGTTGCTCCACCGTCCCCGTCCGGCCTCGGCGGTGCTGGACCTGTGGAGGTCCAACCCGGAACGCGAGATCTACACGCACTATAGCGAGGTGGGCTCCCTGCCCCGGCTGAGACGCCGGCCCGCTGCCACCATGCTGCACTCCCCAGGGCAGAGACGGACTGCTGCGCTCTCCAGACCTTGTTCTGTCATAGAGAGCAGTGTTACTAGAGAGACCCAGACGACGGAGCTGCCTCACAGAGTAAGATGTCAAGAAGCTCGATTGTTTCTGAAATAAAAAGAATTAATCAGATGCTACCTTAAAGTATGCGTTTTCAGAGTCTATAATATGCAGATCGGAGAATATATCAAGCTAAAAGTAGGATGGCCAAGGCTCACTCGTGGGCTCTACCAACTCACTGATAAATATAGAGCAAGTCCGTAATGAATCAAGCACACTCTCCAGGCTTTGAAGGGCAGCCCAGGACTAACCCAGTATTTATATACCACTCACTGTTAGTTGCAACAATGCCTGCATGTTCTGCCTCATTTACAGAGGCCTGCATTTCTGAACATTTTCATTTTCTTTTTCTTCATCTCACCAATTCCTTTTCCCCCCTTCTTCTTCCCCTGTCTTTTTTGGCTTCTCTGTGTCCATCCTTCATTTTCAGTCTTTCTCAGTGGCCAATTTTCTGCCTCATCGCTCACATAAGCTTTACCTCTCATTGGCCTAACCCAAAGTCAGTTCATTTTAACCTGAGAGAACGCCTTGGTCGGCATGATGTATAGTCTCTCTTGGTTTGCTGCGGAGCACGCATGGAGGCCAGCGCACCAGAATAGAGTTGCTGGGATGTGGAATACTTATATTCACAGCAAAAAAAAAAGGGGGACAACGCAGAGAGGAAGGTTTCTTTTAAGGTGAAGGGTAGAACAGTGTGTAATTGTGTGATTTGCAGTCGTGTTATGTGGAATATATGTCCTAACTACCCCAGTACACTATAGGCTTTGTCTCGCCCTCCGGGAGTGTCGCCACTCGAGCCTCCGCAAAGGGCATCTCTGCAGCGGTGTCGCTCTCTGCCTCTTCCCCCCAGCACTCTCACCGCCTTGGCTTTGCTCCTGCCTACTTCAGGTAATCACACATATTCTTGCTAGCAATGAATTTGCAAATTTATGCGTCCTTTCTTAATTCTTGACCCGTTTTTCCGTGCGCTTCCCACCCCAGTGGACATGGGCCAGTCGTCCTCATCGGTGCGCCTGAGGTCTGGAGGCTCCACCAGCTGCAGGAGGAAGAGGCTGTTGAGACCCGGGTCAGAACCACTGCAGGTCAACATAGTGAGTCAGACACACCCCTCAAATCACCTTGCAGAGAGCTGCAGCTTTATTTAGTCTGTGTTTCTGCCAGCGGGTTTATGATGCCGAGGCCTGGCTTGTGCAAGCATAGCACAATGAGGTTGTTTCAGAGAAAATAAGCAAGTGCTAAAATGGCTTTAGTGGGTGTTTAATCAGATGATGAAGGAAATGATTCGTCTAGAAGGTGCAGATGTTGAGGAATGTCATACTGTACTCTGAAGGAGTTACATCACTTTTGCGCTTAAATTTCTGACATAAAAAAATATCACATTTCTGGTGAAATCTGAATGAAAATAAGCTTATTTAGTAATAACATTTTCACATAGTAGCCAACACAGTACTTTGCAAAAGTATTGACACCTCTTGAACTTGTCCACATTTTGCTACGTTACAGCCAGAAACTACAAGGCATTTGTTAGGATTTATGTGACTTACTAACACAAAGTAGGGTATAATATTGAGGTGGAGAGATAAGGATATGTGGTTTTCACTAATTTTCCAAATAAAGATTTGTAAAGTTCTCCTGCATTTGTATTCATCCCTCCAGAGTCAATAATAGAATCATCTTTTATTGCTATTACCTCTTTATGTCTGTTTTTACCCATTTGTCTTTGCAAAATAGTTCAGCAATCACTCAGATTAGAGAAAAAAATAGTCAAATTCAGGTCTGCACTTTGACTGGACCATTCCAACACATGACTACGCTTTGATCTAAGCTATTTACTTGTAGGTGTGGCTATATTTAGGGTTGTTGTTCTCCAAACTGGTTTTCTTCAAGGTGTGACTTCTATTCCCTCTGAGCAGCTTTAATGTACCTGCTGAAGAAAAGTATGCACACAGGATGATGCTGCCACCACCATGTTTTCAATGTAATAACGATAATAATGTTCAGTATCACTGCTAGCGTTTGGTATGGAGGACTGAATGTTCATTCTTTGGTTTCATTTGATCAGAGCATCTTCTGCCATATTTTTATGTCTCTACTAAAGTTTATTTAGGGGTATCAGGAGAAACGTGGCAGAAAAACAAATGTCTTTTTCTGCCTCACTTTTAAGGTTTTATTAATAACTTGCTCATTTAAATTTTTAATCACATCTCACTTTACTTCACTTTGTGTGGTTCTACTACATAAAATCCCAATAAATTAGATAAAATTTTGTGATGTTAATATGACAAAATGTGAAAAAAGATCAGAGGATGTCAATGTTTTTGTGAAGCAGTGTGTCTACAAGGCTGCGTCTTTGTCAGCGGTGTAAAAATTAGCCGCAGTAGTTGTAATGCTACACAGGAGGCAAATCTGGGCCTTTCAGCGCCGATCCTTTGATGTGCAAGTGGCCTCTTGGGAACTCCAGGGGAAGGAGAGGCAAAGATTTTCTAAAACATCCATGATGGTGCGGGGAACAGTTCTCCAGCTGAGCCCGGGTCCGTGAAACCTTGAATGCATAGATCCCATATCGATTCTGTTGTTTAATCAAAAAAAGTCAATTCTCTGCTTCCAGTGAGGTTTTCTCAATGTGCTCAAAGCTATGTTTCTATGTTTCTGTCAAATGTACATCTGCATGCTGCGATGTAAGGAAATGCATAATTTCTCCAGTGTCATGAAAGTATCTAGGTAATGTTTCCTTTACATTGAAACAATTCGTGACGTGCATCCACAGACGACTGCAGACAGTAAATTAAGTAACATAGGCAGCTCATTGTCACTACAGTGATGCAGTCTGTTGAAGTGGCAGATTATGAGCCCCCACTGTCAGCTTTCCACGGCTGCCACATCTCTGGATTGAAACCGAGTAAGCTTCGTCCTTGAGGAAACGAGAAAGCTGCGTTTTGACTTTGATTATAACTTTTTTCTTCTTCTTCCTGATCTAAATTGTATTTGTGAACCGCGGCACGTTGTTGCTATGACATTCGGCTGGCTCCCGTTCAGCTTCTTTGCTTCTATCTTTAGGCATCCTTTTTAAGCATGAGCTAAATAGAGAAAGTGTGTGGGTGAAAAGAGAGAAAAAGGGGTGGGAGAGAAGGGAAGAGAGATGCTCCCTTTGTCACGGCCCTCCCCTGGGGGCTGCGAACACGGACATGTAACGCTGAAGAATTCGAGCTTGACTGGCGAGAGACTGAGATTCAAATGAGATACTGTTATTTTTGTGGAACAAATCCGGAAGTCGCTCATGAAATACTAATAAGAAACATCAACAGTGAACACAAAAATAAATAAAAAAATGGGGCTGCAAGATATCTTGGCTTCCCTGCAGGCAAATGGTTTTCTCTCACAGGGCTGTCTTGCTTGGATGTGCTGTTTGGAATACAGTTAAGTGTATGTTACAGTCTTCCTGTTATGATGACGACTGAAGCCGTGGGGCCGCAGGCAGAGAGAAAGCATTCTCACTGCAGTGGATTAGCTACTAATGCTGACGCCTCTTTTCTCCCTTTCATTTAAATGGATTTCTCCCCCAGTTCTGCTCTCCTCCTTCTCTCCTCTCCATTTCTGCTCTGGTGTTACACTTTCATCATGGTGTCCTCCTCCCTTCCCCCCCCCACCACACACACACACCCGCCACTCGTCTCCACTTCTCTCCCGTCCCATTCTACACTTTGATTTAAAAAAATAAAAAAATAAAAATATGGGCAGTGGCAGTGTTTAATTCCTGTGCAGATAAGAGGCCTGCGTGATGCGTGTTGCTAATGCTGCGCCCGAAGCTCTGCTGTCAACTTGTCCAGAAGGAGGGGAGTTGTCTTATTAGGGATTTCATGCAGATTAGGACTTTCAACAGAAATTGTATATGATTAAGTTGCAATATTAATCATATTATGCAATGGTATCCAGTTACTATGAATACATGAGTCAGCAGGCAGGAGCTAGTTGGCCAAACAACAAGGCATGGATGAAAAGGAGCAAAGTTGAGTTGAAGGACTTCTTGTTTTTCTTTCTATCCATGTGAGGAGCAGCGGCACCAAAAATGAGCTAAAGCAAATTGTTTAAACGCTTTTTCATGTTTTTGATAACTTTATAGACACAAAGACCAACATGTTGTTTTGGGATTATATCAAGCACAAATAAAAGTAACAGAGAAGAGAAAGGAAAATTGTACATCGGTTTCAAAATGTTTACAAATACAAATCTAAAAAGGGTTAACAGCCATCTTTACTTCGATACCACTAAATAAAATCTAATTTACATCATTATTAGTGACCTGTGTGTGACTTAATCTAAGCAGAAATACAGATTCTCTGGGAGACAACAAACTAAACCAGAAAAGAAATAGTTTTGGTGATGGAAAGCCAATGCCTGGTTCACATGGCCAGATTTTTAAATTGTCGACTGATTTTCAAAGCTTGGGAGTCACAACAGGTGACAATAAAAACATTGTACCTGTAACAGATTTGGTGTGATGTGTGTGGAGTTGAGCCACATGGACAGAGCAAAACATCACAAACAAACATTTTGGCGTGAGACAGGAAATCTCGCAAAACCTCCCTAGACCAAACGTGAGTTCAGATTAACAAACATGGCCGATGGACAAGAAACAATGGCAATACATTATGGACTAACAGAGAAAAACACAATAGAAAAAAATGTCTCTTATGTCCGTCAGAGTTTATAGTGCGCCATGGCCATTGATTTGTCTTCTTTGTTTCGAATCCCCCTGTGTGTTTCCATCACCTGGCTTTCTGATTGGCTGCAGGTCTAGCTCAACAGGCTGCGTGCTCATTTGTCCTCAGGGAACACCGGACACGCTGCCATGTCGGGTCAAGACAATCCAACATGTTGAATATCCCAGATTTTAGATCAGAACAAGTGGACCAGGTCACTCTTAACACACCAAACACAGCAGGCATAACTCAAGAACCATCCTGATCATCAGGGCTTTCTTAAGATTCTCCAAAGGAGAAAACTGGTATAAAAGTCTTGCCATATTAACTAGGCATGACAGTTATTATTGGGTCATTTTGGCAGAAAAAACTGCCTCTAGATTTCTTTTGCTTCACATTTTCCCCCTTATCGGTTGGGTAGATAAAATCTCAAACATATACATAGCTGTTTTGTTTATAGATAGGCAATCTTAAAGTTGTGTGAGGTTTTTTTTGTGCCTTTTTATTGCTAATATACAGAGTGACTCTGTTTGAATGATGCATCCTCTTCGAATACACATGTACGCCCTTTACATGCTGCTACCCAGAATTCAGTATTAAATCTGTCAGGACAGATGAGTCATTACATTGACATTTTTATTATTAGATTAACAGCGAGTAGCACCAGTTAACGATATCTTAGCCAAACACACTGTACATGCAATTTCACCTAAGGCCTTATTTCGGAGAAGCCTTGGGAATAGATCCATGCCCAAAATAACTGCGCACATGCACAGTTTGCGCGATAACCCAGAGGCGACCCAGAATCCTTCATCAGCGTTCATTCAGCATTGTTCACCTGCCAGCGCGCCAACAGCTGCCGCTGTTTGGGAGTACATGATGAGCTCTGATTAATAGCAGTGTCCCTGCCTGAGTCTGAAGCGGATGGTTGGATCAGAGCTTCCCCGGGCTGATTCTTCCCAAAGAAATGGGTTGATGGTGTATACATGGCTATGTGACCACGTTTATGCTGAGTGTGTTTGTATGCGTGTTAGGGAAAGGAGAAAGGCTCAGGGCCTTTCTCTTACATAAGCATAAAGGCGGATTCCACCGCTCGCTGCAAAAGCCATTTGGACTTTTCAGGAGAACTGCTTGCTCTCTTGTGCTGGAGGAACTGTGCTCTCTGGCCCATCCTGTTTTACAGCATCGTCCTATTGTACACTGTACTCTTGTCAGTTCATGCACAGACTTGTGTGCGTGTGCAGCTCGTGTCTCGTCGGGGCCGGAGTATGCACCGTTCCATCTCTGTGCTGTGCTGCTGGCACGTTGGAGGAGTAATAACAAGGTTGCACTAACAGGCAGTGATTCCTATAATGAGATTCTTTAACACATAAACACTTTCTGCTGAACAGCAACGGTGTCTTATGGGTCGTATTCCATTTCTAATTTACCAGGATTCACACTGTCCACTATTTGTGACTCACTGTTTATTTTTAGGCCAGATGGTTGGTTATCAAGGATTAATCCATTCCAGGGCCTTCAGTCAAAACACTGTTGCATGCTGTCAGTCTGTCTGGCAGGACAGTCTTAGTGATAATTTAGTGCTGTTTTTCCTTCATTGTTGACACTTACTTTAGAGCCTTTATTGCAAAGTTGGAAGAAAAATAATAAACGATTATTATTATTATTAGAGTGATAACAATTTGATCGATAACATTGATCAATTTGTGTCAATGTAATTGTAGTACACTAACTAGCTTTTCAGTTAGTTTGCAGATAATAATAATTATTATTTTATTATTATCTGCAAACTAAGCTGATGTTAGTGGACTGTTTAGTCAGGTAATCTGCTCATGTAGACGTTTTATCTATTTTGTCCAATGAAATTCACCACAGACTTCATAAAGCAGGTTGTGGATTTCACATTGAGTCTCATATCATGTTGGATTTTGATGCAGTATAATTTGTTGTGCACTAGGAAAGCAGGGTATAGACAATTTAATGTTGATAATTCTGCTACATGGTTGAAGTAGTTTTAGTTTTTAGTTTATAGACCTTTTCATTCCATATTGAATTTTACCCACTAGATTTTTCCTTTATCATACTTAAACAAAAGAAGAACTGAAAATGAAGACAACATTTTACAATAATAATTGATTTTGTCAACTAATTTTCTCAAAATAAATAGTGGAATTGAATTGGGACTCATTGCACAGCCCTAGAAAACAGACAGTCAGTATCTGATATAGATATTTTTTGCATGCTATAAAGCTGATGGTCTTTCCTATTTCTTTTACCTCACAGTTTTTTTTCTATGAACACAGCTTTTATGTATGTTCTTGGTTATTTTATCATTTTTAAATGATTCCAAAGATGTTCTCCCATTTGTAGCAAGACATCTCATTGCATTTATATGTAAAAGGAATGACACATTCTGCATGTATTTAACACATGTATGTGTATTTTATAAAAGTTTTTGTCTGTGCAGCTTCTTCATTCAGAGGAGGGAAAAGTTTGAAGCTTTCATGATAGTTCACTGCCCAGAACTATCATGCTAACAATGAATCATCAAGTGATCTGAGAGTCTGACTTTACTAACTACCCCAGCTGCATTTTGTAATTTAAATCAAACACACTCCTCTAACCATGATCACTTTATCCTGCCATAAAATAATGAGACAGAAGCTAACTGCCTTCTCAGTTTCCTGAGAGTTCGGATATATCCTGGAGGGCTCTGAGTACGATGGGCTGCATTTTTCTGGCAGCTGCCACTTCTCGTGTACATTATTTAGCCTAACTTTCTCCCTCTGACCTCCCTGCTACTGTGCTACACCGCATGTGGCATAAGAGCAAACTCTCCACTGTAGACACAGATTATGCAACTACCCATCCGAGGTCTTTGTAGTTTTACCTCATTCTTCATTCTTTGCGCGCCTCCTTATTTTTTTCCCCCTGTGACCTAAGAACTCATTTCTTTCCTTCTTTTTCCTCTTTGCAGATCAGTTTTTCTCCCCTACTGTTTTTTCTCTCTGTGTTCCTTCACCTTGTCCTCCCTTGCCTCATCCCATTCCTCCCCTTCAGGCATGTGAAAACACCTGCCTACTGCAGCCTGGTGTGTGTGTGTGTGTGTGTGTGTGTGTGTGTGTGTGTGTGTGTGTGTGTGTGTGTGTGTGTGTGTGTGTGTGTGTTTGCGTGTTTTTCTTTTGTTCTTGTGATCATAAATGCCTGTGTGTAGTCAGATGAGTTTGGGAGTCAAACTATGCAAGATATATTGTGAGAATTCATTCATTCATAGTGATGTAGTTTATTTTTCATGTTAACTTTAATGATAAAAATAGAAACCCTAAATGTAGTTTATTTTAAAATTTGAATATTGCATAATATCAGTTGTAAAAGACAAATATTATGTGATGTCCTTCCCATGTGTTAGGGTCGCTGCTTACTTTACAATTGTTCAGTAGAGAGTTGCTATTATTTCATTGGCGCTCTTTACCGAGTTCTGCATCCAGGTACATCAGTGGAAGGTTGAGCGGAAGGAAAAAGTTATTGGGGAAAAAAGCTATACAGGCAGCAGAGATAAGTACTAGTATAAAGTAAAGCCCATTCAGGAATAGTCACAAGGACTGAAGCTAACACAAAGACATTATGGGCTCCAACTGTCACATTCCTCCTATTAAACCATAAACCACAGGCAACGTCAGAGGTGTCTTTACTTATGAAGAGAAAATGACTGGAATGTTGCTCAGGGCCCAACATCCTCTTTTCATTTGAATGTAAATGATGTGTTTGATTTTGGGAACCAAGGTCTCAGTGAGATGTTTTCACAGTCTTAATGATTTGGGGAGTCACATCATCTGATGGCGTTATAACATTGTACAATACCAAATTTATTTACAAACCACTTTTAAAACAACAAATGATCACTCCACATCTTTTTGACATTTATCTTCTAATTGGGGCTAAAATTGTGAAAATTAAGAAATGAATTACTTTTTCTTTTTAGTGAATTACAGAAATAAATGTAAATATACTTAGAGGGACCTGCAAAAATTTTCATGTAGGTGAATTTTATTTTGATGAACAGTAACCATGGGACGGATCCGAAAGGACAACTCTCTCCCCTGCTTCCCGGCACTCCAGGCCGCAGGTGGCAAAGTCAGGGCTCTGATGAATAGTGACAATAGTGAGCATGAACACTCACAACCAGCGCAGCAGAATGAGAGTAAAGTGGCACTGATTCAGGCAACCAAGCAAATCATTGCACAGTTCATTTGAGTGTTTCCCATGTGCCACAGCTGGGGTTTCAAATGATCTGTTTTGCTTTATTTTATAACACACTGGTACTGATTCTGAGAATCATAAATGGATTTGGGGAGGCTATAGCTTTATCTTTTCTCCTAAAAGTTGATTTCTTGTTGCTTTGTTATTGTGTTTTGTTGTAGAAGGAGAGGGAGCATAGATGACTCAATGAAGAGGCTTATTAAGGGTTGAGAAAGAAAACATGCAATCGTTTCTTTTATTTTCATCATATCTGCAGACATAGTTTCAAATGTAGGGAAAATAGAATATTTTCTTGTGAAATGAGAAGATTAATAACTTTGACATGTGTGCAATGAATATAAAACTGTGGCAAATTGCTGTTCTCCTGATACTAGCTGGATGTTTTAAATCCAAGTGAGAAATGTGTATATTTATAAAGGTTTTGTGTATTAAACAATATAGATGGACAGATATTTACTCCAAAACATGAGACAGTAGTAAATGAAACTGGAAATGAAGTTTCCAGTTTCATTTGAGGTCTGATCTGGCAATTCTAGCTTTTTCCTGAGGAACTGTCTTTTTTTTCCTATTCATTATCCATAACTTTTTATTAACTGGCCAGAAATACAATCCCAACTCGGCGAGGTAAAGGGTGTCAAACTGCCTTGAGCAGGAGTAAATCTGTGAGATGTAGTAGAAGTTGCAGCTAGAAACTATTTATTAGCTCTTTCATTACACATAGTAATTGAGATTACTATATTCCATTGTCTGAACAGAAAATGGATTGCATGATATGTCAGTTTTACTGTTGGCACTGTGGTTTACATGTTAGCATGCTAACGTTAGCATGTTAAACTGACTTATGTAGCACTTTTCTGATCATCTTGACTACTCAAAGCACATTCACCCGTTAACACTCACATTTATACAAAGGAGTACATCAACATGTGGCAGGAGGAAGCTGAAATCAAACCTACAATCTTCCGATCCCAAGACAACAGTCGCCCCAGGATTACATTAGCATGCTGCTGTTAGCATGCTGCTGTTAGCATGCCTGGCTTTGCAATAATTTCAGGAGGGCTTGCTTCCTGATGTCTTCTTTTCTAGTCTGTTGGCAGTCATGATTACTCCAAACACTTTGCAAAACAGTTGCTCATTTCATCCATCCATCCTGACTTTTATGTTTTTTCTTATTATTCTAAAAGCATCTCATTGCACCGAAATTAAGTTACTCTCGGACAAACACATTCTAGTCACTCTGCAAGAGTTTTTATTTAGTTCTCGTCCTGGACAAATGATGTTTTTCATCAACAAAATTAACAGAGATTTGCTTGGACCAAAGGTAGATAAGAGGGTAACTTTTTTCCTCCCTGCATGGGTCTTGTGTTTGATTTTCACAGCTGGTATTCACAAGAACCATCAAGAAGTGGTAATCTTTGTCAAAGAAGAAGGCAAAACCATTGAGACATGTTAAATTAAAACCAGTCTCCAGTGTTGCATTCCTTAATTAAGCTTTACTTCAGATGCATTTCCTTTCCTGAACATCATTTATAAGTAAGTTCAGGGTGAGGAAATTTAAAAACTGTCTTAAGTTTACCTTCAGTTCTAGCAATCCTCGGGTTCATTTGCAAGTTTCACAAGTTTCATCTTGTTCTACAGTTTGAAGAACACACAGATATTGCGCTAATGTCGTCATTAGAAAGTATACTCCTGTGATGTTTAGCATATGACTAGGATTTCTTCATCCTACTTGGCAGAGCCCCTCTGTTTGATCTATCTGTCTATTCTTCTTAGCTCTCTGTGTGCTCTGACCCACTGACTTGACTTTCTAAATGGTCCTGAACGGATAAACAGCTGATGGCCGGACAATGGTGACACAAACTGTGCTCAGGAAAAGTCCAGCGATTTTATTTTTAGGGCGCTTTGTGGTTTGAAGGCCTGGGAGGAAGCAGGAAGTCAGTGTGGTTGCCGTGGGGATGGGAGGAGAAGAAAAGAATTGGAGCAGACTGAAGGGGAAATGGGTGTGGTGGGTTTTGCCTCCCATTAGTGAAATACCTACCAGCCACAAACAGATTCATTTGCAAGCTCTAAAAATTGAAGTCTTATTCGGGGAAAGATTGTCTAAATACGCAGCTACTTAGCCAAAGGCCAAGTAGCTGAAGTCATTGCTGCCAAGGGGACAGCAATGACTTCAGCGACCTCAGAAAACCTTACGAAAGAGGCCTTGGAACAGGAAATGATCTGGTCTTTCTAAATTTGTTGTTGTTTATGTTGCTAGTTTTGCCTAGAAATACAAAAGTTGGGTCAACTCTCTGATAAGCTTGTAATTTGGTTTTATTGTTATGGGTAATAAAGTATGTTTTGCTGGGCTGAACACATTTCTACTTCTTTTTTTATACAGCTATTTTTTTCCTTTTTACATTTTGTTACATAGTAAAATCACAGTTGGCAACAACCCCTCCCCCCACAATGTATCTATATTTAATATGTAATTGCAAATCAGAATATCTGGTGTATTTGATGTTTAGTAGTTTATCAAGGATACTTTCTGTTGTGATAATATGATTTCTTTCTATACAAAATGAAAAAAAAATACAACTTTGTCTGTACTGCCAACTAGTGGTTGACTATGTACTTTCAAAAGAAGGTCAAAGTTTAATTCAGAGGTTCAGGTTGAAAAAATGGCACATTTCATCCCATCCCTTGGCAAAATTAAGACCTGTTTGGATCAAGGGTCCTATGGGGGAAGTTGGAAATCATTTCTCCCTGACCCAATATTCTTCTGGAGTCAGCTCAACATCCTTCAATATAGACACTTAGTTTGATTTGCATTTGGGAAAATGGCCAACTGGAAACTAAGGAACACTCGAGATCTGAAAAGTCTTATTTAATTGTGAAGTGAAAGAAAAATAGCATAGATCTGAAGGAGCATTGTGTCAATGGTAACTTAGGAAGAGGTGCAAAGATTCATGGCTCAGGTGGGAGAATCTGTTGACAGAACGGCTAATAGTGGAAAACATTTGGCATTTATGAAAAAGATGCATAAAGCCAAAATGAGCTCTGCTTACACGCTTATGTCTTCCTGTGGTTTAGATCACAGTCAACTCATGTGTTAAAATGGCCCAGTCAAAGCCCACACCTAAATCCAGTACAGAATCTGTAGTAAAACTTGAAAGTTGGTGCTCTCCATCCAGTCTGAATTTAGCAAAGAAATGTTGGTGTTTTGATGTGCAGGGTTGATTGAGACATGCCTCCCTGCACTTCCAGCTGGAACTACAGCTAAATGTGTTGCAAGGTTATCGAGTACAAAAGGTCAGGCCACATTTTAACATTTTGTCAGGTTTTTATCTGTAAATTACTGTGAAAACAGCACATTTTCATTTCACTTCACAATTATGAAATAATCTGTGTTTGTCTATCACATATCTCAATAAGTTCAGCGAAAATTGTGGCTGCAAACCGGACCGGATTTAGAAAATCTGCGAATACAAATAACAAAACACACACCTCATATTCAACTGGTCTCCAGTGTCATGTTTGGTCCATAAGTTCTGTGCATCATTTGGACTTATAGTAACAAAAATGAGCAATCTTGTTGCTGCCTCACATTAAGAAAGTCAAATGAAACAGCAATATGTCTAACTTTGGTATAAGATTTTGTTCTACAGTGCAATTACGGCCTTTTATACATACTCTCTCTGTCTCTTTGTATACTTATGGGTATATTAGCGTTGGTGTCTGTACAGATTTAGACTTTCAGATGTGACCTTTGTTGTCTAAATGTCAGGGAGATTGGAGAGGGAGCCCACAGAGGTAGGACAGGCTTATGTAATCTGCTCACTGAGTCTCTCACACACACAACCACAGATGAGTGGGGGCTGGGGGGGGGTGGGAGCATGTTTGAGGACGACTGTCATATCTCAGCTGTGATGCACCATACCCCTCTCTGTGCACTGAAAGCCTGCCTTTCAGGAGCCGTTGCTTTTATCAGCATGCATGTGCAGAAAGTGCCTCGGAAATTATTTATGGCTTTAAAAATACTGATATACTGCGCTCCTTTGGTGTTGTTCTTTTGAACTTCTTCTGAGGTCTTTTTATCCGTACCAGAGCTCTCAGGTGGATCTTACGATTTTGCCTTTGTGCATCTGTGTGTCGAGCAGCTAACTGGGCTAGTTTTTGTGTGTGGGGGATTAAGCTGTAGCATCAGTATTCCCTTTCAACAATTTCCCTTTTTTACAATCCAACGGTGATTGCACCTGAGCTACGGGACAAGTGCTGCAGCCTGCTCATGAGTATAACAATGTTCACTTTAAGTATCGCTGGCAAAATAAAGGCCGAAGCGACGATTTGCATGCCAATGGATAAGAACAAGCTTCAGATGGGAACTGGGGCCATTTCCATCCTGTCACTCACAACTCCCGAGCCTTAAAGGGGCCCCACACGGAATACGTTTTGAATACCAAACACTCTCCTCGTGTAGGTTTGAAAGGCAGTGCTGAAATGTTGCTTGGAAACAGACTTTGTCCGCACTCGACATGGACTCTCGGCTGTTACGGCTTGCAGCAGCATCTTTTGGGGCTGGGCGGTTGAAGGGGGGATCAAAACATCCATTAAAAGTTCTCAGAGCACTCCCAAAGCATAATATGCCTTGCTAGCAATCGTCATCAATATGCTTGGTATGTTCCAAACCGCCACACTGTTGCCTAAGAAAGTCACCCCACAACTGTGGTAGTAGATTGCTTGCAGTGCAAAGAGCAAACTGAGAAAGCAGTAAGTGGAATCGTTGGGCAAGATAGGAAAAAGTACATTAATAGTTAAAGTTTCTTTTGCTTTGATCGCCTAATCGGAACACAAGATGTGCTGTTGTGTTAGCGTTACAGTGTGCAGCAGACTCAGAGAGTAGTCACTATGTGCAAGAGTTGCTTGCTCTTTTAAAGTGTGTGTCACGATGTCTCTCTGGGTGAAGGGCGTCTCACGTTCACTGCCTTATAGCGCAGATCGTCTTTGTTCGCAGTTAAGAAATGTGCTTCGTGATACAACTTTGTTGACGACAAAAGCAAAACTATGAAATGGAATCACAAACGGGATGTTTTGGTGTAACATAGCTAGTTTATTAAAACGACTACGTTACATCCCCATCTGACTTTGTGACTTCACCACTGATTGTGGTGTCAGCTTTGCGGTATACCTTGACCAGCTTTGCTCACACTCACTCACAATAGATGGATATAATCTGTGAACATCTGTTTTCAGGTCTGGCTTCAGAGTTAGATTTAGGTATGGACTTTTACTACGCCATTGTTGCACATTCTTTGATCTAATACCACCTCTAGCTATATGTTTAGGGTTGTTTCTCCACCCTTCTTATGTTATTTGCAGGTTTAAATAGTGTTTAATTCACCGTAGGGTTTATTTTTTAATGGCTTTTTTCTTCCATAAGGTCTGGTTTTAGTCAGCAGACTGACCTCTAAAGCTCCTCCAGTTATCATTGGCCTATTCTGTGCTTTTCTGAGTAATACCTTCTTTGAGCAGGCTGTCATCTCAGATAGTTGGCATTGTCTTGGTAGGGCTGCAGTTGTCTTATACTCTTTCAGTTTCAGGCGATGGGCTGAAACGTGCTGCATCAAATTTTCATGTATTGCTTTATAAAATAACCCTGCTTTTATCTTCTACACAACTTTTCCCATGCCCGTCTAGTCGGTCCCCTGGCTTTTTATGATGGAAAAAAATAAAAGTAAAACCATGCATAATTTTCCTTCCATGTAATTGCAATTACTTATTTGCATGGGTTGTGTCAGTCTGTCATATTAAGTCCTCTTAAAAGTGCTTAATGGTTACAATGTATCTTATGTAATGCAAGGCATTAAAAAGTTTAAGGGCTATGAATACCGCTGTTGCAAGACTGTTGTGTGGTTGGTATAACTTCAAAAACAGAACAAGCAGGATCATCAAGTAGACTCAACCTTTTACAAGTAAAGATCACAAAAATATGAATAATACTGCATTAGGATAAAGTTTGAACCATTTATAGGAATATGATAAATATTTTCTATGTCTAGAATGGAAAATGACAACAGCTGCAGCTTTATTCTTTGACAGTAATAAAGCTCCATCAGGTTGGTTAGGGTATTTCCAGTAGCGTTGGAAATACGTTGTAGTAATTTCTCCCTGTTTTTTTTAAATACGATTCAGAACAAGCAGGGAATGTCTTTCATTAAAACAGTGGCATCTAAAGCTACGGTAACACTTTTTTTGAAGGAGGGTAAATAAGAATGACATGACACTTTCATAAACATGACATAACACCTGTCATGAACATGAATAAGCCTTCATGAATATGTATGACTGTTGTCATAAAGCGTCATTTGGTAAATTATGACACTTTTAATACAAAGTTGACATTATTCAAAATGTCTTTGTTATATCGACGGAGTTGAATTGTGTTCATTTCAACAATCCTCATTTGTAAATCCCCAGGAAATCTTACAAAGCAAGGAAACCTGTCCATTTGCAAGCATAAAGTTCCATTCAGCTGAATCCTCTGTGTAAGTTCCGACTTATTACCAACTAGGTCAAAGTTCAGTTCACAAAAATGACATTTTTATGAGACATGTAGCTAAAGTCAGCTGAAAAAGTGCTTTAAATGTCACCAGATGACACTGTGCGCATATTAGCATATTTATGACATCAACACATCACATTGGTGTTCTGCTCTCTGGCCCGCCCTTTACATCTGTTTGCTCATCTAATCTTCTCTGCTCACATGCATTGTTCGAATACGGCAAAAAAAAAAAATGCAGACAAAGCCACTCTTACTCACATTTTGCTTTGTCTGTTGTCAGAATACAAAACAAATCTGCAATCAGTCCTTTAAGACTAGTTAATACTACTTGATGTTTCATAAAACACCACACAGCAGACAGAAGCCCTGATGCTATACATTGTTCTTCTGGTTAGCTAAGTCAGATTAATAATTTTGAAACCTCTTAGCTTTATAAGCTGTCTCTTTTCCTGTTATTTAATTTTCTTCTTTTCTATTAGTTTTTACTTTAGGTTTTTTTTGGGGAAATTTTCTTGTATTAGTTGATTCAGTATATCTTCAGTATATCTGTATAACTTTCATCGTCCACTCTATGGAGAAAACACAAAAAAGTCAGACATTAGGGTTTTAGTAGCTGTCATCAGGGTGACTGTGCATCCTTAAAAAGTCTTCAAAATTCTTAAATTCATTAATCTAAAATCAAGGCCTTAAAATGTATTAAATTCATTTAAAAAATGTAATTTGTCCTTAAATATAGCAAAGACAGGTCTTAAATTTTGTTACGGCAGGACTGTTCACTTTTTTCATTGCTTGTGCTCCAAACTTGTTTCCTTTGGTTTTTGTGTTTATTATTTACGTTAGTTTGAGGGTTTTATGGTTTTCCTGTGTCTCAGATTTGTTTTTTTCTCCCTATCCAGCTGTTTCACATCTCTCAATTTTCCTCTGCCTGCCTCTACTTACCTTTGATTAGTCCCTCTGGTTCCTGTATGCCACTTTCTTTCCTCTCTGTCTGTGTATTTAAGCTCTCCGGTTTGTATGGTTCCCCACTGTCTCCTCTGTTACCATGCCTGTTTCCTGGTCTTTGTCCCATGTCCTTCTGTAAGTTTCCTTATATTTAACACTAATTAAAAATGCTCTCTGCTTGGGTCCTCCATTCTTTACTCGTCATGCCAAAAGCTGTTGTGCTGTGGTTAAGATCATTGTTATGAAGTAATTTGGTTGTTGAGTGAAAAATATGTCTACATTTGAAAGACTACCTGTTAGAATGTAATAATAGTTTTCTGGATATATGTATTTTGATTGGAACAGATTAAAAAATTCCAACACTCAACACTGCAATGTTGTTTGATTTAACGCAAAACTTCAGCATTTTAAAGCTGTTTTGTGTCCCAACAAAATGTATAAAAATGTTTTTGTTGCTGAACCCATGAAATAAAAATATTTCATAGGTTTTGGTGTCATTAACTTTTAAAAAAAACATTCTTATTAAGCCTCATACAGTCTATTCTGGCCTTTCTTATGAAGAATTATGTAAACTTCAAGTTAAGCAATAAGTAAAATAAAAGGGAGTTCACTGAAACTTAAGTTAAATCCAAAAGACAGATGTTGACCTTCAGGAAGCAGGATTTAACAAAGGTTGTTTTAGTTTATAGTCTCATTCTGTAGGTAAAATTGACTAACAGATGTGTGTGTTGAATGGCAATTATTATTATTTTTTAAACTTCTACTGTTGAGGGGTTGTGCTGTGGTGGCGCAGGAGTTAAGCACAACCCACAAATGGAGGCCTTAGTCCTCCACGCAGCTGTTGCAGTTTGATTTCCCGCCTTGGTTACCTTTGCTGCATGTCAATTAACTATCAAATAAAGGCCACTAAAGCCAAAAAAATCTTTAAAAAATAACTTTTACTGTTGAGTACTCTGATCATCTTGGTGTAGAAGCTTGTGAAACAGATTGTAAAGATTGTTGAACCTGCAATCACTGCACCTGATAGAAACTGCAATAAGGACGGCTGACATCACGCCAGTAGAGCAGCATGATAAGAAGATGGTGATTGAGCTATTATTTTACGTCCAATCCCCTTCGTGTTGAGCTGCTAATGATAAGCCATAAATCACCACAACTTCCAGCACGATATTTTTAGGTGGGGAGGGAGATGAATGAGGTTATGATTGTGGTCTCAGTGGTCGATACAGTCAGAGAAGGGGGGGCTGGCTGTGCCCCTCCCCCGGCTGTAGGTGATGTCTGAAGCCGGTAGTCCAGCAGCACCGCGCTGATCGCTGGCGGACCGCCTTTCAGGCTCCCGGTACATCTCCGTGGATCCCGCTCACCGAAAGGCTGCTCGGCAGCTGCGCACCGCCTTTTTTCTGTTGTTAGCCCTGCGAAATCTTATCGGCCTGGCGGTCGGCCAGTGCAGGGAAAGAGGCGAAAACACCGACAGGTGTTGACTAGCGGGGAGAAATCGCGGTGCGGACTGATGACGATGATGATGGTGAGGATGATGCATCTCTTCCCGTGCCTTTGTGAAACGCTATTGTGAAGAGGCATAGGAAGACATTTTTATTTTTTTATTTTTTATTTTTTTGGTATCTTCCCACTCTCCATTTCTTCCTCATCGGTTATGGTGGATTTCTCGGCCGCTTTGAAGCTTCGCGTCTAGACCTGGCAGGGGGGGTCGGAGAGAGAAAGAGAGAGCGAGCTGGGAACAAGCCGCTAACAGCGAGCCCCCCTCTCGGCATCGGCCCGCAGCGCTGCGCCATGGCCTTGGATGTCCAGACTTGCGCGGTGTTTGCGGTGATCGCGGTTCTGGTGCTTGTGAACGTGCTGTTGATGTTCATCCTCGGTACTCGTTAATGGATCTGCGCTCGGGGCCCGGTTCGCAGCGCACCACGCTCTGGAGAGGAGAGAAAAGCGGTGCGCGTTGGTCGAGAGCGGGGACACCCGGCGCTCCATCACGGCTACGCGTTGAAATGAATGACGTTGGTACAACATAATGTATTTCTGTGTCCCCTCCAAGCCCCCTCGCACCCCCCCTTTCCTCCCCTCAACCCAAACCCACCACCACCACCACCCCCCTCCTCCTTCTCCTCCTCCTCCTCCTCCCCTAAACCTTCGTTATGTCTTGTGTCCTCTCACCGTTTGTGATAGCTGCTGTTGTCTAGTGGTGGCTGTAGTTGTGCGGATCCAGGTCTGTGATGCTCTTACCTTTTCTCTGCTTAGCTGAAAATTCATATCCCTTGTACACAGCTCCTAAATATTTTGATCCTCCTCTCCCTCCGCCCCCCCAAGTTGTGTATTCTATTATCTGTCATGTGTTGTTGTCTTAAAGATGAACATGGAATAAGATTTTCCAACCCTGTCCTACTGCTGCGTCAGGACTTGTTTTTTTTTAACCCCCCTCCTTCTTCTCCTTCTTCTTCTTTTCTATTATGATCCACCGTAGCCACATTCACAACATGGCAGCTAATAGCTGCTCAGTGATCTCTGTACAGAAGTTGATGTGATATTTGTAGCAAATAGCGTTGCAAGTGAGAGACCCAGGCGGCTGCTCTGGAGGATCATTGTGATCTCAGCTGAACAGTAACCGACAGCAGGCAGGGCTGGGCCTAATAAAGGAGGGCCTCCATCACTCCAGGTTTCCCCCATTTTAGATTCAGCTAAACTCAGCTCCCATTTCATAGCCCCCAATATTCTCATTTGTCCAGTCTGCACGGCTTCCACCTGACACCCGTGTGCAACCTGTTCATTTTATAGTGATGAATATAAGTGTGGAATTATATATAAATTTTTGTCTCAGGCTCAGCGTCTTCTGAGTGGAAAGACTTGTCAGGTTGTGATAATAGAGAGATATTCTTGCTGTAGTGTAATAAAAGGATTGGAGGCAGGTATCATGAATGTTGAATGAATGTCAGAAATAGATATGCTAAAAGCCTGTCCCAGAGCCATCCATGACAGAGCTATTTTTAGAGATATACTGGTGAGGATTTTTTTAAAAAGCTACTGTATGTGTTGTTTCACACTCAAGTTAAAGTGCTTTGTCTTTTTTACCTCTGAGCTTAAGTGGCAAGTGTTGTATGCAGGTCCATGTTTAGGAGGTAATGTCCCCCTGGGCTGAAGACCAGTTTGGTGTCTTGCCAACTCAAGTTTCTTTGACGCTTGTAAATTATTTTTTGCTTGAAAGGTATAGCACAGGAACTCACAGTTTTTTGTTGTTGTTGTTTTTTTAACAATCTTTCATCCTTAATAAACACGGTAACACTTTATTTGAAGGGATGTGCATAAGACTGACATAACACTGTCATAGACATGACATAACACCTGTCATGACCATGAACGAGTCTTTATGAATGTTTATGACTGTTGTCATGAAGTATCATTTGGTAAATAAGGACACTTTTAATGCAAAGTGGCTCTAAAAGTTGCATTAAAAGTCCATTAAAAATGCCAACTTTGCATAATTTTATAAATAATGACAATTTAATGCAAAGTTGGCACTTTTAATGAACTTGTTTATGACAGTGTTATGTCAGTCTTATGCACACCCCTTCAAATAAAGTGTTACCATAAACACTTCTCAAGATAGCATTATTCATCTATAAAATTTCCTGGAAGCTTTCAATAACTCTGCCAAGCTTGGGTATGATTTGAATTTCTGCATGGAAATCTAACAAATGAAACACTAAGCTTTGTTTGGAAACTTTTGTGGGAGGGAGTTTACAACTTATACTTTTAAGTCAATTTCATACATTTGCTTTATTTATACACCAGATTCACAAAGCAGAGTGCACTATGCAGATGCAGACATGGCTATCAAATTCAGATGGGAGAAATTTGCACCTATTTTTTGCTTAAGGTCACAGTTTCCCCATGTTTATACACCCACACAACATTTACAGGGTTATTCAAAAGATCAAGGGAATAGTTTGAACTTCTGAAATCATTTTAGCTACCAGAAAACTCCTGACTTAAGAAGGTGTTCCTCAAAATTGTAACTTTAAACCAATAAATAATGACAAATTCATCACGTTATGTGTTTCATTTTATTTAAAAAAAGATTAGCAGGTAAGAATCAGTTTATTACATTGCTCAATGTAGTTTAAAAAATACTTTATTAACTTATATGAAAACAAAATTAACACATGTATATATTTCATTTCACTTAGTAAATACAGAAAACATTCTCAAAGTGTTTAATTTTATATCTTCTGTGGCAAAATTATCACCAGTTTTCAGCAGATGGCATTTTTATGTGATCTTGATTGTGCAAACAACCTGGTGTTAAAGAATGTGAAGCTTCTTTTTGCTTTTTTCTGGTCATAATTGACAGAAACACACATTGATATAAGCTGATTTCCCATCTTGACTCATACAAATGTGAACATCAATTTCATAAAGCTATTTTGGGAGCAGTTCTGCATTTGTGTTTCAGAAGAATTAGAGGGATTGGGCATATATATATATATCTATATATATATATATATATATATATATATATATAT
>CAEGAF010181332.1:0-17197 GCA_903067075.1 Micropoecilia bifurca | reverse complement strand
CATAAAGCCCCAGACAGCATAGCTCCTAGGATCATTGGGACACACAAACCCCTCCACCACGATAAGGTGGCAGCCCACGGAGGGGCATTCCAAACACATTCACTTAAATTTTCACTTTATGGTACATGTACACTGAGGATTTAATTTATATTTTAAATTTAACTGAATATAATAATAATAATACAATATATAATATTGAATAAAAAACCAAAGACTTAAATCTTATTGTCTGGACTAGGAGGTCATCAAATCACTACGACTACGATGACTGTAGGATTTTTTTAATGTCCAGCAGGTGTCAGTATTGAGTGACACAGTATTGACACAGAATCGACACAGTTTTGCTGTGTCGAAACGATACATGATGCCTCATCTACCCATCACTAAGTACAACCTGTAGATTATTAATAGATGTTGTCACATTCTTATTTTGGATGAAGACATTAATTATCATTCCCTTAAATCTTTTTCCCAGCTTCAGTATAGCTGTACCTCCTTTGGATCTGTGTGCTCATTTTTCTCCTACTTCCCAGCTGCATTTCCCTTCAAAGTAAACACTTTGTTGAAATAAAATTCAACAAAGTAAAATTTTGGTAAAACTGGTACTAAACTAACTTCGTCCACAATAAATGTGCATGACACACGGAAAAAGCTAGTTAGCAAGAACATATTAGCTATTTGGTGGTAACAGCTGAACCACCTCGAATCACATCTGCGGGCGACTCAAAATATTGCCTGATGGAAAATCCTGCAAGACGAGGCAAAAAAAAGTACGTATAATATGTAAGATTAAATAGTTTTGCCACGACTAACTATAAAACGTATTTAAAGCAACATACATTTTTAATTAATATAAGACATGTTAAACATTTTATTTTAGATACACACATTTAAGAATTTTTAAGGAGGCGCGGAGCACTTAAACAGGCCTTACCACCACAACCTAAATGCTACATCTAATATTTAGCACAAAACTAAAAAGTTACATTTCTCACAAAGAAAAACACTTAAACATGTAACATATTTGACATCAGGGGTAGTAAATGGTTAGTACATCATTCTCTGAAAGAAACTGCAATCACTGCAGTTTATACAATATGGACAGCAGAGACAAGAGGAGGTTAGAGATCAGAAACTAGTGGTGTGTTTGTTAGGGATTGTTTGTTAGGGTCAGGTGCAGCTGGGATTCATAATCAGCATTTCAAATGTGGTGAGCCGCCTCGTGAAAACATTTTGGGAGTTTAGTTGAGTAAATGATTCTCAGATGTGAACGCATGCACCGAAGATCCACGAATCCTTATGTCTTACCATTGGAAAAGGAGTGGGAGAGGGAGAGGCTGAGCTGTAGCCTGTTTGCTGGAGATGACGAAAACAAAACAACAAAAAAAGGCAGGTTGTTTCATGTGAGTGACGTGAAGGTTGAGTCACCTCTGTGATTCATGGGTTGAGGAGGTTCTTTGATAAAGAACAAAGTCCCATTTAGTTAGCATATGTCTGTTCTTTGATGTTTTACTGTGTTTCAAACTTTAGAGTCCAACATATATGGTGCCTTGTAAAAGTATCTCTAGTCTGAACTTTTTCTCATTTAGTTCCTTTCCAAGCACAAAGTTCAATAGATTGTAATAAGACTTTATGTGATAGACTAATTGGGAAATGGACTGGCTCAAAACTCGCAAAACTCTGGCAGAACAGCTCTTTGTTTTCAGTCTCAGCATCATTTTTTTAGGACATTATGAACAGAAATATTCACCTATTTGGGCTTTACTATCGGGTCATTTCCACCAAAAACAATAAAACTCAATGTTGATTTTTAGGCATACATCGCTATCTGACATCACCAAAAATGTACAATATTTAGAAAACTTTGGATTGGATTATTCTAGTGTAAATACAGATCATCCCAAATCTTTGTTTCCCAAGATAAAAAGGACCTTGGGTTCAGTTTTACAGATGTAGAGGCAAAAAAAGCCGTAACGTTTTATAACAGATGTGTGTCTTACTGGTTGGTAGACAAAAACTAAAGTTGTGAGGCAATCTTAAAGCACATAATAACTCTTAATCAATCTAACAAGTCCTTTAGTAGACTAGAAATCTGAATTTAATCGTTTAGCTAATGGGATAAGTCTAAACTTGAATCTTTATTCCATACTTATCCAGAAATCCAATATGATCAAATCTAGTTTCATGCTTTTGTAGACTTTAAAGACTGTGTAGAAACTTTGGTTTAGGGTTAAGGTTACTGATCTGTCACAAAAGCCTAACTTCCTTTTAAAATACGCTAAAGTTTGTGGCGGTCAGATGACAAGCTGTGGTCATACCAGCGTCCATTGTGCTGTTTCCGCTGGAAACAGAGTGGTAGGTGAGGAGCCAGCGGCGCAGCATGGAAAACGAATAGACGTTCATCCACTGGTCCTCCGTGAACCCCTGGCCCACGCAGAGCACGGTGAAGAAATCGCCCGACACCGAGCCGTCCAGCTCCGCTGTGGGCAAAGGCTGAGACACACGAAACACGGATTGAAACACAAAGTTTTCAAACTTTCCGTGGGGGACATCTTGGGTCCAGATCGCTCACCTGGCGGGACCTGGGCCCTGTGAAGAACCCTCCCGAGGAGGCTCCGCCCCCCTGCACGATGCTCGCGTAGCGCAGCCAGTCGACAAACTTTTTACTCAGTATGGTGACGTGTTCTGGAGGTGAAAAGAAGAAGGATGCGGGTCACAAGTTAAACACAGAGTCCCGAGGAGCCTGTTTTCGTCCGCTAGTTACCTTCGGTGAGGCTCTCTGGGCTGAGCCTGAGGATGCTGTTGAGCACCGGCAGGGCGAACATGAGCGAGCGAGTCGGACTGTCAGACGGCCGGCCCTCCAGGCCTTGAACGAGCTGAGCGCAGAGATTGTTCAAATCCGTCCTGGATCTGGCCTGTTCCAGCCGAAGCAGAGCGGAAAAACGAATCGCAAATTAAGGCTGCAGCTAGAGATTATTTCAGTTATCGATAAACTGATCAATAACTATGAAGATTAATTGATTAATCGGATTAAAAATGGGCGCATTCTGCAGATTTTTTTTTTATTTAAGCTTTTCTTATGCTAATTAGAAATACATTAATGTAAATAAGTAAATAATTTATTCCTTTTCTAAATAGGAAAATAAACATTTTATAGCTTAAAATGCAATGACAGCAATTTTTTTTGTGAATCACTTGTAACATCTACAGCGACAAAATTACTTCTACATCAAAATGTGAAAAGCTCAAACCTTTCTGTTTGAATCAATAATACAGTGTAGGGCTGACCTGTTAATGTATTTATTTATTTATTTTTATTAACTGATTAATTGGCTAGGAAAAGGTGCTTAGAAGTCCTGTTTTGTATCAGGTGAACCAGGTGAAGCTGAAACTTCACCACACAAGGAGTTCTGGGTAAAACATTTTTCTTACTTAAATGCAAAATGATTACCTTTTTTGTACAGTTTGGGCTAATTTACTGCTGGCCTTTTTTTCAGTCTGATTAATCCAGTTCACGATTAATTGATTATTTTAGTAATCAAATAATTGCAATTAATCCAATTAATCGTTTCAGCAGTAGTTGGAATGGCTCACAAATAAAATTAAATTCTGAGCATATTTTTTAAATCTTCCTGCAAACCTGTGAGACGAGCAGAGCGGCAGCATGGGTGTTCAGCTGACTGATGCTGTCCTGGATGCTGTTCAGCTCCTCACCAGAAGAGGGCGGCGTCTCCCTGAGCAGAGCGGAGCTCAGCACCTGGAACTGCTCTGAAGGTGAGGAGAGGAGCGACAGCAGCCTCTGCTGGAGATCTGAGGGAAGCCTTTGATTGATGACAACAGATAGCAGAGCAGTAAGGACAAAAATAAGATAGATATGTTAAGTGTTTATCAGAGAAGAAGTCAAAGAGTTTCATAATAAACTCTAGAGCACATGTGTGAAACTCCAGGCACGTGAGCCAGATCCGTCCTGCTGTAGCTTTTTATGTGGCCCTCTAGACTAAACACTGTGTGCTTAAATATTATGTTATCAATCAAATCAATGCAGTTACTGCCAAATTATATCAATCAGTCCCTCCAGTTTGTTGAGAATTATTTTGGAAATTCACACAAAATCAACAAATCCAAACACATTTTTGGTGATGACACATAATTGGTTGTTTGTTGCAGATTTTTCTCAAAAATTGTCAAAAAATTTCTGATTTGTACTAAACAGCTGCTTCAGCCTTAAAAAGTCACATTTATCGTCATAAATAAGTGCAAATATTTCCAAATTAGTACCACAAACACTTTGATTTTATCGCATAAAGATAAAATGAAAAATTACAAACAGTATCACAAAATCCTGGAGGGACTGAAAAGATGTTCAATAATATTTAATTTTAAGAATTCAATGACATTTTAACAGTTGGTGAACAGGTTTTATCAATACATCCTGGCCAGATCCCTTTAAGCCCTTTAAGAGCCGTCGTGGTCTTGATTTGGCCCAAACCGAAAATGAGTTTGACACCCCTGAGAAAAGGCTTCCCAGCTTCAGTCACACATCTCTGAATACCTCCCATGGAAAACAAACCTCACAACTCTCATCAAAAAGGCACAAAAGCTAAAGACAAACTTGTTGAAAGATAAACTTCCTGGTGTGATCCGGCAGCAGACAACAAGGCGCTACAGAGGACCATAAAAACTCCATCAAACATCATAAACAGTCAGATTGGGATGAGATCTACATGTCCTGCTGGCTGCAGAGGACACACAGTGTCCTTAAAGTTCCTCTCCATCTGTACAAACTGGAGAGAGCTACAGATCCACCCAAACTAGAAGGTGTCCAAAGTGAAGCCCAGCAGCCGTTTGTGGCACACGGGCTGATTTACTGTGTCGATACAGATTTGGACTAACAGACCAGTACAAAGAAAGATTACCAATACATTAAAATCTTCTTACAATTGAAGATGTTATTTATAACACAAAGTATGTGCCTTTAAATTGTATGTTCATAAAACAGAAACACATCTATTCAGCAACCTTTACTCAGAAGCAGCCGCCAAATTAAGTTTATTTATTTATTTAACTTGGCTAAATACACTGAGTTTAAAAAGAGAGCTTGACCCGAAAGCCTGTTCTTTTTGCTAAGAAAGCCTGTTCTTTTTGCTAAGAAAGCCTGTTCTTTTCCCCATATTTCTTTAAATTGAGACCAATTTTGAACTGGATGTTTTTCTTCTAACAAAGCAAACATGTTAAATGTTTTTTTTTATGTTTTGGATTTGCAGTGGTTCAGGCCAGGGGCCTGAAACCTGTGGCTCCAGAACTGCCAGTAGGTAAATAAATGTTTTATGTTTCATATTTTTAAGACGGAGCCTAAACACAACCTAAAGCAGCGTCATGACATATTTGGGCTTTCGGAAAAAAAAATTAAGGGATCTCTGAAAACATTATTACAGGGTTATCAGCTCTATGAAAATCATAAGAACAAATACTTGTAAAAAAAAAAAATCACGATCACGAGGAAGGCCTCTTACGTTCGGGCATATTTATTAGCAGACAGGATGAGGTGCAGCCTGTGCAGCGAGTCCAGCGTCTCATAACCGAGCTCCTTGAGCTGAAGCAGCTTCATGAGGCGGCTGTAAAACTTCTGCAGCTCAGTCTCCTGAATCTCCCTGGAAAACAACCAAAACACCCGAGGCTTCATCTCACATTGTCGCAAAAAAGTCTTCAATCATGTCTAGTTTCTTGACATTTTGCCAAACTTCCCAAGAAATGTCAATGTTCCTGTAGGCTTTCACTCATTTTCAGTCCAGGACCTGATCATTTTCCAAAGGATATTCATTATTATTGTGATGTAATGAAGTGACTTTTTTTGTTATTTTTAGCCAATTCATTTTTAAGACTTTGTTTCCTGTAATCTTTTTAAGTGTTATGTGCTTTGTTCTCCTTACTTTGCTGTTTTTTGTTTGTTTTTTAAGCAATCAACAAACTCACTGATTTAAGACTCTTTCAGGGTAAAAATGGTTCCAAACCTCAAACGATTAGCCGCGTTGTGCTTCAATATAGCAAGTACAACAAGCAGAGGACCAGTACTTTAAATAAAAACAAAATTTACATCTAAATCTTTACACCAAGTTTCACTTTTTGAGTCCAATAATGTAACCGCTTGGGGAATATGATTACACAAATAACTCTTTAAAGTTTGAGGAAAAATGACAAAATATTCAAAGCAACGGACATTATAATGACATTCCCAGGGTGTTCGATTACCAGGTCACATTTCACTGATAAGTCACTCAGGTAAAAACGCTTTTTTACATTCCAAAACAAATCTAGTAAATAATATGCTGATTTCCATTTTAGTAACATGTTTTCATTTTAACATGTCACGGGGGAAAAGAAGGAAGCTGACTACTTCTTGTTGCTGTAAGACACAGCCTCGGTTTTTCAGTCAATGGCTACGTAAAATATAAACAATAAACGACACGTTTCAAGTTGTACCAGGATTAATAATCAAAACGCAAAAAAATAAAATAAAATCTGTGCACAAACAAGGAAGTTAAGTTAAGCTAACTGGTTTTAGCTTTGTTAGCAAAGTAGCACAAAAGCAAAAGGTTTTGAATAAAATCCACATTTTCCGAATCCTTACCTCGCTTGTTTAATTAAACTCTCTGAACCGAGAGAATACATTTTTTAATCAGTCAAGCCTTTTCGCTACAGCGGAAGGTAAACAGTGCGCGTTTAAAATATGTCCGGACTGCGCTCACATGACATGACATCAGTTCCGTTTTCGACTGTTTAGACTTGAACGTTTAACTTAAATAAAATAGCGCCACTGTGTAATTTATACACCATCTGAAATGTATAAAAACTCACACGCTATTCTCGAAAGCAGAAATAAATAAATAATAACTTTAAATCAGCTGGTACCAGCACAGCCTGAGGAAGTCAGTCATATATTTCTTGGTGTGACATGTTGGCATGCTCCGTTGGCATGCCAACATGTCACATGACTGACTTCCTCAGGCTGTCTCATTATTCCACACCGTGTAATCGCAATTCTTCTGTTGTAGATAATCTTCAGAAAACGAGACAGTGCAGGTCATATTTATTGGTGACCTTACTAAAGATGTATCAAAAGCCTTTGTGCGAATTAATACTAAAACAACTCAAATACAAAATTTAACCCGAGTTCAGTTAACCATGTTAAGAAGAATTGTTTTGACAAAATTAGCACAACCCTGTCTCCTGGCAACATGAGAGTGTGTTGTCCTTTCCTTTAACATCCCACATGGTTGGGCCACACAGAAAGAGGGATGTTTGCGCAATTTCTGTTGATCATTCTAGTTCTGAGTCTTTCCTTATAATTGCCTCTTTCAGCTCTACACGTGACTTCTGTAGAACTGAAAAGGATTTTTTTGTGGCTTCTGAACCACTCCCATGATGACTTGCCATGTTTCCGATCATTGTTTAAAAAGATCCATTGGTTATCCATTTTCAGCTTTCTGGAAGAGTCAGATACTTGTTTAAAATCTACTGGTATTTGAAAGGCTTCATCATGTCATCAACTCCAATATGGTCCTCTGTCATGGAGTATTTATGGAAAAAAAACTTTTATTTGACCAAAGAAGACAGTCTCAGTTACAATCAGAGTTAAAGTATAAAAAGATGTTAGCAACATCTGCATGTTTGTAAGGACAGTTTTAAAGGAATAACACTTCACAAAAACAACAGTTAGCATGAGTGTAGCATCTAATGGTTGTAATGGTGACTTGGTGACCCCAAGATGCCGACCTTTTCTTCCATCCTGCCCACTGTGAGCCTGCATTATTTCTAAGAACAGAAAAGGTTTGAACTGTCTAGATATCATAACATTAATGTGGAGTCACAGAGTTTGCTTATTAAATGACAAAAAAACGTTACATTTTTTGTCTTAAAACTGGGTCATAAAACTCCTTTCTAGAGTATTTCAACATATTTATCGTTTCTTGAGGATTATGTATAGGCCTTAACTCTCAATTCATAGCTAGTGTTCTGTTTAAAATGTGTTGTTTTATCTCATCAGTGTTATTCACTTTATTGTTTATTAGTTATTTAGGTTTGCCTTACTTTATTTTCTTCAGTCGTAATTAGACATGATATTTCTAATTGCCTCTCCAGCAAACTGCTATATTTTGGGGTTTCAATAAATATTAAAAAAAATTCTAACAAATCAGCTCTTCTTCTTTCAATAGCCCTCTTTATATACATTTTTTATATTATTATTGCCAGTCATTTTCCTGTTTTGATTTGCTGCAAGGAAGGATGTACACAGATCAGATAATATGGGATCTATGAAATGTATTAATTTGAGACAACCAGTGAGACTGGTTGATTTATGAATATTAAAACAATTTAAAATGACTCAGTTTGCTACATCTGCTAAGCTCTGAGAATTGCCCAAAAGCCTTGGCTGTAGAGAATCAATAAACTAATTAGTCACTTTTAATTTAATATTTTCCATTTTAATTAGATTTTTTCTGTTGCATGGTGTATGCCATGCAACAGAGGTTAATTTTATACTGTGCAAATAATGTATACAAAACCTGTCATCTTTTTACAGGTTTTGAAATATTTACATGTTGCCATTTATATAGCAGTAATCATATTTTAGTGCAGGAATGTTGGGAGTACGCATGCAAAGCTCACATCCTGATCGGGAACTTATGAATAACCTTTGTGGGTTTATAAGATTATTTTCAGCAGATTGTTGCACAATAAATCGTGTTGCTAAAATATGTGGTTTTTCTACAATAACAATTAGTCATCATGGCTAATGGGTTTAGCAGTGACACAGATATTGTGTTTTGTGGCTTCAACAATTTGGGAAAACTTGTTGTAGATGTTGCCATGGCTGGCTGTCTTCATGTGAACAAATATTACTACTCATTTATTAAAAAAACAAACAAAAAAAGGTTTCACTAACTCGAATTTACAGACAGACTGAGCCGTTGAGTTTGACTCAAGGAAGAGAGTCACAGGTCTGAACCAGGAAGAGATTTTGGCTAAGAAAGACCAAGATTAACAGGGTTTAGAGGTAAATATTTGGGTCTCGTCTTACTGGTTTCAGATGGTGGGAAAGAAGTTGAAGATGTGGCTGAGGTAGGTCTGAACAAGTGGCGTTCAACTTTCGGATGATTTTGTAATTTCGACAAGCAGGGAAGTCATAGTCTTGTGGCGTGAGGTGAGTCATTCAGGTTGGTATTGAGAGAGTTGACAGATTACCCAAAAAATGTACTCGAGAAAGAGTAGAACTACTTCAAAATTATGTTTATTAGAAATAAAAAGTAACCATCCGAGAAATTACTCAAGTAAAAGTAAAAAGGTATTTGGTTAAAAAAAAAAAATTACTGTAGCAATACTGGGCAAATTGTCTGTCATTTAATATATAGAAATTGCGTAATTAGATGGGCAAAAATATAAAGATAAGTGGAAATGTTGGTATTTTCAGGACAAAGATGACAATAATTTATATATGTAACAAAAAGTAACAAAATCAGGTAAGAAAAAAATGTTTCCAATTCAGTTTCTTTCAATAAAAAAAACTTATGAAACTTGAACAATAACTGCAGGAATTAATCTTTGGTTAAAATATGTTTGTTCTTTATTCAGTGAAGTTGCTCACAGTGGGTAGAGAATCCAGAAATGTGACTCCAGTAAGAGAAGAAATACATCATAATAAAATTACTCAAGTAGAAGTAAAAAGTACAGCATAGTAAAAATACTCCTAAAAGTAAATTATTTTTGTGAAACATTACTTGAGTAAATGTAATACAGGAAACGTAACCAGTAGTGACTATCCAACTCTTGTTGGAGGATGTGGGAACTTCAGTTTTCCAGTTTGATTATAAATCAGCAAACTATAAAATCACCACCAACCAACTTCTGCATTCATTTGTATTTTCCTCTGTGTTTTTATTCACATTTGTCCTTAGGAGGACGTCACCTCTAAACTATGAGCTGCTCATCCGGATATCTTAGAAACAACTAAACCCAGATTTAATTTGGACAAGATCAGGGCGGAGTAGAGTATCTTGCTGAGACCTGCACTGCACAACTCCCAGGTGTGATCGCAAGGCGAGGTCCAGTGGAACCAGTTGCCCCAACCACAACATGCCACCTCCTGCTGCCTGTGAGATCTGCTGGATCTCTGGATGATCTAAAGTCTGTTTTGAACACTCATTTTTTTTTAAACAGGAACATAATTCCAGAGGGCATCTTTGTTATGCCAGCCTTTGTTTTCTGACGTCACTGTTCAAGTTGGTGCCATTAGGATGTGATGCATGGATGTTTTTGCAAGTATTTCACCATCTTTTGTTCTTTAAATAACATACTTAGATTCATCAGACCTGGACGGCAAACGTGCATGGAAAGAAATCAAGTCGGATTACAAAAAAAGAAAAATGTCAGTAAAGAGAAGAAACAGATTTTTACCAATTCACTTTCTGAAGATGATCAACATTCTGGCTCAAACATATAGAAAATTATTGCTTTGAAAAAGTTCACGGTAATTGGTAAAATCATTAGAAATTCAAGACTTTTCATCATCATGTTTTATCTTAATAGCTGAAACGTTTTTTTTTTTGCAATTTGTTTTTACAAGTCAATTACCACCTTTACAAATGACAAACTCTAAACAGTCTAGCATAATTCGCTACATGCTTGTGCCAATGCTAAAAATGACATTTGAATTTTGGAAAAATAGATTAAAGGAGCTCTGGTTCAAGCACTTCATTTATATTTGAAATTGGAAGCGATCAAATACAGACCAGACAAATAATCCCTTTAATTCAGCATGCAGTCGGAAAGTTCACATCCGAAACCAAAACTTCAGCACGAGTGACTGGACGCAAACAAGCAATAAAAAGCTAATCTAACAGACTACTTTTTTGTTTGCTGGCGCCTCCATGTCACCCACCTGGCCCGCATATCTTCAGGTCAGCAGGGCCGCATATGAAAAACATATGGAAAACAGCCACTGCTCTCCTATAAAAACCAAGCTTTGTTTCTCTAAGCTGGGGATGTTCAGAGACTGCTTGTAAGATACTGACTATTAATAATCACCCCACTGATCCTAAAAATAATAGAAAATGGAGCTATCCCTTTAATTTCAGAATCAGCTTTATTTGCAAAGTTTTTGTAAGGAGCGCCAAATTAAAACACTAAAATAAAGATATATATGTACTTTAGATGAGAAACTTAAAAAAATTAAAAATATACAAACACATTTATACCATGTACATTAGTGTTGGCAGCATATGAATAAGAATCTCGGTGTGATGAAGTTAATGCTGACTTGTTCATCACTTACAGGCTAAAAATAGGCATTTACTGTGTGTTAGATCTTACAAGGGGGTTTACCTAAACCCAGACTAAAACCAGCCTCTTCAAATAAAACAATTAAAAAAAATCTAAATCTTTTGATAGTGAAAAGCAGACTTAGTCACGATTCAGAAAGTGATTCAGTTCAACCATCTTCGAAGTAACACTCGGGGCTTGTTTTGCTCGCACCGTGCGGGCTATAATTGGATCATTGCTCATTCTTTGTGAGGTTGTGGTTGGTTGGAACTATTGTTTCTCTTAGAAGAAGTAAACAGTGGGACCAAAGGACGCAGCTTGATGGAAATACTGAAGAGTCTCCTTGTGTTGACATGGCGCAGCTGATGGAGTAAACAGAGGGGTCAGGTTGGGCGAAATTAAGAAGAGCGAGCTATTATTGGACTCGCAGTTGGTTTTAAAGGTGGAGGTGAGCCGTCATTGGCCAGTTTGTCGGCGTCTGATCAAAAAGCAGCAGCAGCAGCAGCGGTGGAGTTGAGCGCTTCCTTTCGCAGCAGCAGCAGCAGCAGAAGAAAACTTATTTCCATCTGAGCTCAACCCGCCCACCTCCGCTCTCTGTCTGCCTCTCTGGGCGACAGTTTCTCTCCGTTTCGGTCTGTCTCCACATCACTGCGGCTCAAAGAGACGGGGCTCCACAGCCACCGAGTCCCACCGGCTTTATTCTAGCGCCTGCTTCCTCGAGTCGGATACATGGAGACAACCTGAGCGTGAAAAACTTTTTTTTCTTCCCCTTTTTCTTCTTCTTCTTCTTCTTTTTCTTTTCTGCGGAGCGCGCGCTTCTTTGGTTGTCTTTCTCAAGAAACTACCAGAACATTTGTTGGTTTCCGGCGGACCTTTGGATCATCATTTCAGGTGAGAACGTTGACCCCGCGGGTCTCAACGTGTGTCCGTGTCTGAATTGAAATGCCATCAGTCGGGGGGGTCATGAGTGGAGAAACGAGCCGCACAGGCTCTTTCTCACACTCCACAGGCTAAACGTGTCTTCAAAAGCATTGCTGGGTTTTTTTTTACCCTCATGTAACGATACGAAGTTGCTTATAATCCGCTTATGAGGACTAGAAAGGTCTTCGTCTGCCTCTGTATCTGACATGCCCTTGACTCAAGCCGGAGGAGAGAGTTTAGTTTCTTTGTCATCACTAAGTTTTTATCAGCCCTCATGAAAATGCTTGGGATTCCAGCAGCAGGTGCAGCGGATAATGGGAACCAGGAAGCCTGGGAATCAGAGAGACAGTGGGGGGGGAAAGCCTGCAAAGGTATTCACATACCTTGAACCTTTAAACATTTTGACTTTCTGCCTACTTTGTGTTATATTTGGATTTGATGTGACAGACCAATGCAAAGTAATGTGCTTTTTTTCCAGATTGGACAACAATACATGGATTTTCAAACATTTTTACAATCAAAATCGGAAAGTGTTGCATTTATATTCACATCTCAATCTGTTTTGCATATCAAGAGACTGAATTCTCCCAAGCTCAGGCAGATTGAATGGAGAGAGGCAGAAAACAGCAGTTTTCAAGCTCAATTGGATTTAGGTCTGGACTTTGACTGGGCCATTCTAACACACACACACACACACACACACACACACACACACACACACACACACACACACACACACACACACACACACACATACATCTGCTTTTACCCAAACCATTCTCTTTCTTCTACTGCTTTGTATTTATCTCAGTCTTATTGATATTAACAAACCTCCTTGTGCTTCAATAAAACAGCTGGATATATGCTGAATTTAATCAGTTTTTGTGGAATAGGTGTCATGTGAGAGCAGTTGGCTACACTTGTGTTTATTTAGAAGGAATCAGAGAAAAGGTGGGTTGAGTACAAACGCAGGCTATTTCAAGTTACTGAAAGTTGTTCACATGTATGCACTACTTTCTGTTTTAATGTGTGTGCACAACCCAAGAGGAGTCTGTGCATGCTCTAAAATCTGTCTGAGGCTCATTATGTTGGTCATAATTTCAAACTTTTCTGCATGTTTGCAGAATGGAACCCGAACTGCGTTGTGGTTTACACGGCACTTGCCTGCTGTTCACCGTTTTTTTTTTTTTTTGTTTTAATGCAAATTATTTCAGCTTTTTCAAATAATGGTTATCAGAGCCAAACCTCTGGCCCCCTTTTGCTCTTTCAGTCGACACAATAGGAACACATGTATCAAGTTCCTACAGGCTTTGGCTCTCTGGCTGGACAATGAAGCCTTTATGACAGTTTGTACACCTGAACCAATCATATCTGCTTGCATCAGAGCACCTGACCGGTGCGCTGACGGCGACGCCCCTGGGCCGGCTCGGGAGGTTCGGCTCCGATTGAGATGAACAGGAAGGCCCAGCAGGCAAACAGAAAAGCAGGATTGATTTAGATGTTTGATCGCACAAGTGAGTGGGGGAAAAAACAGCTTGACAGCTCTCAGACAAAACAGATGTCAGTTGTAAATGATTCATTCGTTAGGCTTGAGTGAGTTTCTCTGCGGCAATAAAATCCGTGAAAGTGTGAAAAAAGGATTTATGAACTCGACTTGCTTTTAGCCATAGAGCTTTGGTTACACAGGTCATTCAAGTTGGTCATTTGTAGTAGTTAGCCTTTTTTTTTAATTGCTCAGTGTGTGGAAGTGCAATAAAGCAGGCAAGAATTTTCTTGCAGTATGAGCTCCTGGCATGCCGCAAGTAAACACAGCAAGCAAAACCTTCCTCTAAAACAGGGCTGTCAAACCCATTTTTATTTTGGGCCATATTAAAAATATGAATCTTCTTAAAAGGCTGGTTGTGCCAGAATGTTTTGATAAAACCAATTAAACTGTTATAATATCAATAATTAGCAGTTCCTCGTCAATTTAGTGTTTTTTTTTTACAATCAAAATTACAGATTTTGTGGTGCCATTTTAGAAATATTAGTAAAGAATTGTTATAATATATATATATATAAGTGATATGTATATATCACTTTTTATTAATCGCTGTCAGTAATGGACTATAACTTGACATCAAATAAAGTTGAGGCAGCTGTCACTTAAGCAATTTTTTTTTTTTTACCAATTTTGAGAAACTGTAAAAATCGGAAAGAAATGTTGATTTTGTGTGAATTTTGCATATTTGTAAAGATCTGGAAAAACCTATTGATGCAATTTGGAATCTAGAGGGCCACATATAAGCTACGCCGGGCCAGATTTGACCCCCGGGCCTTGAATTTTACACATGTGCTCCAAAAAAGGTTCATTAGTTTAAATTTGTAATACAGAGAAATTACAATTTCATTGAAATATCCAAATTTCAATTGATTTTACAGAGAAGGCTTGTCTGTGCAAGATATGTGAAATCCTGTGATTTTACAGTGATTGTTTGTGGTATTCATGGTAGGGATGATAAAAGTAATCTTGGTAAAAAATGATCAGATTCAACACTCGTGCTGTGACTGTGTACAGGCTGCAGCACCTCTTGCGTTAAAGTTACAGTCACTCTTCATGAAATCATTATAACCGTTACGTCTATCTCTCCAACTGTGCTGCTAAAGTGTACAAAAAGATGGAGTTCAGTCATTCTTTTGAAAGCAGCATTCATTGATGCTCTTATTGAACCAGGTGTGGAAAAGTTGTTTGAATCAGAAAAGTAGCAATTATGAACACAGTTTGGGGAGTTTTCAAATATTATTGATATAATGGTCAGCTTTAATAAAGACACAAATAGGTCTATAGAGAAATAATACTAACAATTTAAAAAACACCTAATTATTATGATAACTTTATGATTCTTACTTCTGTTTCCCACGTTTTTGACAGAAATGCCTCAGTGTTTCTTGTCAAAGTGAGCTCTGTGTTTATTAGAAAAAGTAAGTCTACATTCTTACTATGAATGCGTTTGCTTACAGCCTGTATTTGTGTTTCATTGGCTCATTTTGAAGTAAGAAAGGAAGCGGGTTTTGAGTTGCCCCGTGGTTTTGATGCAGTCGGTAAATGAAGGCTTCATAAATATTGAGGAAGCATCCAGCTCTCGCATGCCGATTGTGTGGCATCATTTTGGCTATGTGGTTAGAGAGTAAAAACAAAAACACATTGACACAGTAACAGACGAGCAAAAGGACCATCTTAGTGTTGAAGATTATAACATATGGTCCAGTCGTGTTTGAAAACTGTAGCTGTATACAAAAATATTGTTTAAATTTCATCTTCATCTTTCATCTTCCATCCTCCTGGTACATGATAAACAGAATATTGTTCAACCCAAACAAAAATTTACCAAAGTTGTAAAAAACAACAACAACAAAAAAAACTGCTAATAAAAAATTTAATTAATGTCGGTATGTAATAAAATACTCATAGTACAGTGCAGTAATTGATTAATACAAGAATTAATTAATACAACCCATGCTATTATATTGTTTGTTCAGTAATTTAAAACAAAAATGTAAAGTAGGAATTAATCGGAAAAAACGTTTGTTAATTCTAATACTGTTAAACATTTATATAACAATACATAACCTATGTATTGTTTTTATTTTAAAACACAATAAATTAGATTACTTAGACCTAAGTTGATTAGTTTGTAGGGATGTCTACCTGATTATCGAACCTTATGACTTACAAACTTTAGTTTAAAACAGTGTTGAGTTTACAGTAGAGATGAGTGGAAATCTTTATGTTTCTACCCCAGAGAAATGTGCAGTAGGTTTTTGTTCCCCCATTTAAGCCAGATGACTAGCAGTGTGCAGCAACAGGGCGGGGAAGGGCAAATGTGCTTTTCTCGATGACACAGTAAGGCGGCTCCTCCGACATCTAAAGCTAAATGTTTGCAATGTGTAAACCGTAACTTGGGATTTCTTGTAACCCAATGATCTGATAGGTAATAATATGCACATATTTTCATAAATAACACTGCTGTTTTATTCTTTAAAGGTCATATTGGACCTTATTGACAATACATTGTTCATCTGGTGTTCTGGATCCAACAAGTGGCTGTTGCTCCGTTATAAAAGATGGCTAGACTCATTAATGTGTTCAGAACTGAGAAATTATGACTTTGCCTCATAATTTGCCTGATTATCTGTGTGACTTGGATTAGTAGAGCGGTGGAGCAAGGTAAATTTCGCCTATGTGGTAGCTCTGATTTGAGAGCATGCAGTGAAACAAATGCACTTTGCTGCTTTTCTGACTTGGAGCCTGTAGAAAAAGTTGAATTTGCCCAATATTTAGAGTAATATTGTCACATGTAACGCATGTGGCTCATGTACATTGGCAATAATAGAGACGGGCAAAATCTGAATCGAGCACTCTGAAGCCTGCTTTCATTTCAGTTTAACAAAGGGAGTTCATTAAAGGCTAACTGTGTAGACTCAACAATATACAGCCAGTTAGTAATTCTGTATATTATAAAGACGCGATTTATGTAAAATCACTTGTCTTTTTTTTTCCCCTCCCTAAATTTGGACATATGTTCATTTGCATAGAAAAAAGAACATTTATTCTGACTTCCCCAAAATTGCAACAAAAAAAAATCATAAGTCTTCACTTGCAACTGTCCGGTCACAAATAGATAAATAAATAAATAAATAAATACATTTCTTGCTATATTCACCCAACGTGGAGTTGGAAATTCAAAGGCAAAATGATGTTGAAGTAACCCGTTATGAGAAAAAGAGGGTGGAAACGATGAGTTTGCTAAGTGCATCTTGCAGGTTGCTTGTCTGCATTGCTGCATGTGTCTCTGTGTTGCTTTGATCCAAAAAAAAGATGGGTAAAAATGAAAGGTCTAGATTGTGTGTGTGTGTGTGTGTGTGTGTGTGTGTGTGTGTGTGTGTGTGTGTGTGTGTGTGTGTGTGTGTGTGTGTGTGT
>CAEGAF010181318.1:0-34023 GCA_903067075.1 Micropoecilia bifurca | reverse complement strand
GTATCACGTTTTAACGTGTTACGTATCACGTTTTAACGTGTTACGTATCACGTTATAACGTGATACGTATCACGTTTTAACGTGTTACGTATCACGTTTTAACGTGATACTATCACGTTTTAACGTGATATGTATCACGTTTTAACAAGATACATATCACGTTATAACGTGATAGCGCTCGAATTTTTTTTTTCCTGCGTGACAGCAATGCGCTTCCGTAGGAAGCCATCTAAATCACTAGCAAACAGTTGGATGGAGTCATTGTTGTTTTTGTCTTCAAGAAGACAAAATATCTATGTGAACTGAGGAACAGTGACTTGAAAACGTGATTTTTGAAAATGCCTCCCTCTGCTTATGCAACACGGCCTTACCCTCATGGAAGCGTATGATGTTGGAGTGTCGGAGTGAGGAGGTGATCTCAATCTCTCTCTGGATGTGAATCCGATCCAGATCGTCGGTGATCCGTTCTTTTCGGATCGACTTGATTGCCACCTGGGAGTGAAAACATGCAAACATGCAAGTATAAACAAACGTTCAAAATGAATTTCATCTCTGGAAAGCTTGTTCTGGAGGTACCACATGGGAAACTGAGTTAACTTTTCCTTTAACTTCTAAAAATCAGTATAAGTTTACATGCATACTAGAAGCACAGATATACACACTCTCTTGCACAAATAAAATCTGTGGGTATTAGAGGTGATTATGGTGGTTTTAGAGGCTGCTGTCCAGGGAAGCGAGGGCGCTCAGAAGCAGAAGGTTGACAGCTGTGGAGTTAACACTCCTCTTCTTTAATCCCAGGCACACGCTGTACCCCAATGCAGACCCCCCCCTGCCCACCCCAAGACTCCTAAATCCACACATTCAGGAGCACCACCACAGATCTCCCCCAACACGAGCCACTAAACCTCTCCGGATAGAGGAACTCTTACAGAAATAGCATGAAGGAGAGGAGCAAAGAGCGGACGTCAGAATAGAAATTTAGATTAATACACACCACAGGATGTGGACAAACAGAGCTGACATTTAAACACACAGACGACACATTGGCCCCCTGAGCGTCCTCATGGTTGAACTAGACCCCTCCTTCCCAAGGTCACTGCCGTAGCATTCTCAGCTGCTGGAAAAATGTCTACGGGACAACAGGAAGACACGATTCACACGCTCCGTTTGCTGCAGTCGTGCAAGGCGAACGCAAGCCGCTGAATTCCTGCGACTGGCCTGACCTTCCATAATTGATGAGGAAGCTATGTAATGAAGGGAAATTGCTGCTTTTAGGGAATGCTTGGCATTTTCGATAGTCAAACTAGAGACATTCAGAGACATTTTCCCACATTAACTGAGACTTTGTGCTGAAGTGAAATCACCATTGCTGCAGTCTGCAGTCCATATGCTGAGCAGTTATCAGCCGAATGGCACTTGTCCAGTGTTGGCTAGCTAGTGATTTGCTGACCTGAATAGCCAGAGCAACAAGAGGAAAGAAAGGGAATAGTGTGACAAGTGGAATTCATTAGGAGAAGTCCTTTATTTCACCATTTAAATGCAAAAGACAGATTTTTTTGTGTGTGAAATCAATCAAAAGTACTTCAGAGATAATTTGCTACCTGTAAAGCAATGTGTGTGTGTGTGTGTGTGTGTGTGTGTGTGTGTGTGTGTGTGTGTGTGTGTGTGTGTGTGTGTGTGTGTGTGTTTGCATTTGTTTTCCTAAATTATTGTAAATCAATATTTAATTAAGATAGAGTCTATCCTTCCAAAAAACAAGTTTCCACTGACACTTATTTTTGGGGGTGTTTGTTCAACAGTATGGGAAAACACTGCATGAATAGCAAGAAGATTTGTCATGTTTTGCTGTCAGCATTAGCCTAGCATTAGCCGCTGAAAATTTGCATAAAGAAGACATTGCTCACCCCTTTTCGACAAGTTTCAATAGGGGGAGATTGAGAATGTGTGAGCTTGTATGAGCTCACTCTGCTGTGTGCAGATATCAGAAACACCGCTGTGCCTCATTGTTCTTCCATATAATGAGCTGAGTGACAAATTCTGAGATTAGAATCGCTGCTTCACAAATGCAGGAAACATAAGCTGCCACTTGCATGAGTCACCAAGAGCTGATCAGAGTTGTGCTTGAAGTGAGAGCAAAAGAGGTAGAAACCCAGAGGCTATTTCGGGGTGAGAGTAACAGGAGTTCACAGCCCCATTCCCTGCCCCTTCTCTGCAGGAAGCTGAAAGACTGACATGGTTTTCTGAGTGATTGTGTGTCAAGTCATTATTGAAGTCTAAGATTTCCTGACATGGACATACATGGAGAGGCACACATATGCATCCCAAGAGTCACTAAAGCATCTGCGTAAGATTTAGCTGTGGGATTAGACGGGATCGTTGCCAAACAGACCCTGGACCTCAGGGCTCGGCTAAACACAGAGCCTTAAGCTGTTCCTTTCATAGCCAACAATTACAAACTGTGCTATGTGCTGCTTACAGATCTGGACCAAGACAAGAACACTGTAGTAATTTAACGTTAAAGGAAATAAAGCATCATCTCACTCTTAGTAGAAGCAGAGGATTTGGCTTTGGGATTCTATTAGAATATGCCGAGGTGTTCTCATGGAGAAAACCAAAAAAACATAACGCAATAAGCAGTAAATGTGAAGATCCTCTTGGCCATGTTCTTCTTTTGCGATTTGAAAACCTAAAGATGTTGGATTTGCAGTTTTTTCCAAGTCATGTAGGGAAACTCAGATATTGAAAAAGATTTGGTGGGAAGATCACAGTGTTAAAAACAGAACTATTTAGGAAGTGAACTTTTCAAGACTTGATAAAATACCTGCAGTTGTGGTTACAGTGTTTTTATAAATTTGCAGAATCACTCGGATGCTGAACTCAATGCACTTTTCACGCTTCTCTTCATTTAGAAAAATGTAAAGCATGTATAATTTTCCTTTTTCATAAAAAAAATAATGATCATTTTTCTGCTGGTCAAACCTATCAAGATTGTAGGATTCTTACACCCCAAACGCTGAGTGAGTCAGAGCAATGGCATTTCAGCCTGGCAGAACAGGAAGCAAGTATTCAGCATCAATAATTAAGAACCACAGCAAGCAGATATAGACACAGGAACCACGACACACCCCTGGTACACAAATTTAGTAGACAACAGAACCAGAACATCTGGTTATACTGTATGTATTTCTGTTTTGTCCTTCATCTGGCCCCCTTTGCTCCTGGCATCATCTTGGACCTGGGATTCATGTGCTTAAAAATATGAACTCAGAAACTATTTGGTTGTTTGAACAATGTGATTCTACAGAGATTTGCATTTAATTACTTTGTTATCAAACATTTTGGTTTGGTGAACCACCCCGTGATTATCAGCCCACCTCCCATTTGTCCTTCCTTGAAAAATAACTTCCTAAAGACGCCCCTGTAACATTTCAAAAACTGGTTGCTTCCCTGCCACATTTTACAGACTATTTTCGCGGATAAAACATAAATCCTACAACAGTTACTCACTGTTCTCATGCTGGCTCTCTCCACCGCCTTCTTGACTTTGCCGTAGGTGCCTTTTCCCAGCGTCTCCATCACCTCATAGCGGTGCTTCAGGTTGTGTTTATGCTGGTGCTTCTTCACTTCCACCGGCTCTACCGCCGCGGCCAGATCCGCCTTCCTTTCCCTCCTGTCTGCGCTGCCCGGGTGGTCGCTGTCCATCCCCCGGATCTGCTCGCCCTGGTGTCGCTGCTGCTGCTGCTGGTGGTGGTGATGCTGCTGGTGGCCGCTGGACGCCGAGTCCTGCAGGCAGCCGAGCTCGGACAGGTGGCTGGGGTTGATCGCGCCTCTGCTGTGCGCCTCACGTCTGCCCATCCTCCCCTGGGCACGGAGCGCAGCTGTCAGGAGCTTTCACCGGATCCCCGAATTGCGCAGAGTTTGTTGCGAAAGCTGGCGTAGGGAGGCTTGGAGTTGCCCATATAGAGAGTTATAGGAGCAAGAACGAAATCGCAGCGCCGACAAAGATCTGAGTCATCCTGACAGCTACTGTTATTTCTGTTTCTCTCCCAGCTTATGAGCTCAACAACAGGAGCGTTGGGGACCACATGGTCCACAGAGATGGGCGGAGCCTCCTGGTTCCAACATCCCTGCGCGTCACTCCCATCAGGGAATCATTTTTGGGTTTTCCGAGGACTCATGCTTGGCTGAGCAGCACGAGAAGGGAGATATGTCCGGAATGTGCTGCCCTGCCGGTCAGATTGAACCCACTTCCCTCACATCACTCAGCCGTGTTTCCTGGTGTTTTACTAGTCAGAGAGAGTGAGCCTTACTCATTTATTTTCTATATTAAAACGAAAGTTCATGAGGAAAAAAAAGCATTTCATTGTGTCACATTAGTTAGACGTAGAAATTGCTCAAAAAAATTCAACTAATTCATATGTAATTCACACCTGAAGGGGTTAATTGAACTGACTTAAAGGGATCATTAAAACAAAGGGATTTAATGATCCCTTTGTTTTTTTTTAAATAGATAAAATTAGACCTAACAAACAAAAACCAATATTAACTTCACAAAAAGGATTTCAAGAGCAAAAATCTGTCATATCCAATCCAGTCATTTTGCTGCTATGAAGATGCACATTAAAATGTGCCTCTTATTTTTTGAGAACTGCTGCTACATTGAACCTAAATGCACAAATTTAGTCACACAAATTGCCAGAAGTTCCTCATACTTTTCTGCCAAATGCATCTCTAGGTTTATCGTACCTCCTTAAAACCACTGTGAAACCACTTGGTTTCATGTGTTACATGAAACCAAAAGGTGACGATAAAATAATCATAGTAAAAAGTTGTGCATATAAGTGGATTGATGAAAAAGACGGTGGAACTCGTTCATTATGCATCATTGCAACACACAATATAATATTTTAAATAGCATTTAAAGGTAGCGATTACTGCCCCAGCAAATTTTAACATTATCTTGTTTTAATTTTGTTTTGTTTTTTGCTAGCATCTCCATGATGTGTGACTGTTTTTTCTGAATAAAAAATGTACATAAATGATATCGGATGGTACACTAAATACTCAAACTTGGATCAAAAACATCTTTATTGAAAGCTTATGCCATCATGTGAACTGTTAGTATGCTAAATATTAGAAACTTCAACAAACAGTGGTGAGACAAAATGAGAACTATTATCTTTATATTCATAAATGTATCAACATGAAAAAAAAGAAAAATTTAGAAGGTTACAGAGACATTAATCTGTCTAAGACACAGGGAGCTGACAGCCGAGCGTCTGTGTCTCGGTCCCAGCAGTCTGACAGCAGCTCTTTCAGCCCAGATCCCTGAAAAAGGTTCAGTTGGTTTACAATGTGTCATGCTGTTGATATTCAGCCACACAACCATGAGCAAGAGCAAAGTCTCAACTAATACCTGTGGTAACATCTCCCAGTTTCCAGGAATGGAGGGTCTCCTGTCCATCTCAGACACAAACAGGATGAGCCTCTCCAGTGTTACATTGGCATCCAGCTCCAGTTCATAAGGCAGGAGATGCTCTGGAACAGCGCCCCCTGTAGGTGACAGTGTTTGCACAAACTGAAATGAATTTAATCTGTTATCTGTTTGCACAATATAAACTATCTTGCACAATTTAGGATCTTGAAGAACATAATATGGAAAACAAGCTTTAAGCAGCAAACCTATCGGATACAGTCTGGGTTTCTGCTTTCTTTGTAGCACAAAATCCTACAATTCAATTTTTAACATTTCTCTGCACATATTGGGAAACAGAAAAAAGTGTTCAAGCAGTTTAAAGTTTTTTTTTAATTATTATTATGTTTTACTGAACCACCTGCCATACCAACCAGTTAGGATGTGTCCAGAAACTCCATATCTACGTGGTTTTAGAAATATTTAGGGAGAAACTTATGAGGAAGTGAACATTTCTTACAGGTGTTTTGTCATATTTAGAACTTTTATAACAAATGATTAAGAAATGAACAGCTGAGTTAAAGGGTGAACTCCTGCAATCTATTCGAACATTCAGTCCTGGAGCACCACCTTCTGGTCAACACTTTACAACATCAAAACCTCATTTATAAAGATGTCTTTTTCACCTGAAGGCTGAACTTAAAGGCATGTAGTTCAACATTTTTGTCATGTCATCTTTATGTAGTATTCAGATTAGGTAGTCACTGGACCCTGGGGCTAATTGCTAAACCAATAAGGGCTAAACCAAATTAAACTCCAACATGATGATGATTAAAAGGCTAAAAATAATCTATATAATATCTTTTATTGTGAAGTTGTTTTAAGATCCTAGAAGACTCCACTTTGATTTTGACTACTCTTTTACTAGATGTTGGCTTCAACTTTCAGTGAATTAATCTGGATAGGAAATGAAGATGGCACAAGGTACTGCAGGTAATATTTCAAATGTTTATAACAACTTAATTTCATATAGAAAATCCCAATCTGTCCCATTATAAAATATTATAAATAGGATATTCATTTTTTTACTGTGGTTGTTTAAACTGGCCTACACTTTGACCCAACCAATAACAGCAGAATTGGTCTTTAAATAGAAACAAACTTACAAATGGGTTCATGTTGTTGCAAAATTGTATCTGAACCAACTAGCAAATCTGAAATTATTCTGGGTTTGGTGCAAAAAAACCCATCCTAAAGTCTGTTCTCTGTTCCAAAAAATCAATACATTACTTTGGCTACAACAGCAACTTACCTGTAAACAAATCAGAGCAGCGCATCAATATCTCCCACAAAATCAGACCTAAGGCATAAATGTCGCCCTGCAGGAGATATGAGCTGCTGCTGAGGTTCACTGAGCCCTCCAGGATCTCAGGGGACATGTAGTTGAGTGTGCAAAACTGACGATGACCCTGTGAATAAAAAAAAAAGCATGGTTCCTTTTAAGACCTTGAGTTGACATAAAATCAGTCACCTCATCTTATATTGTGCAGATCGTTTCTTTTCTGTTGAGTTTTTTTTTTTTATGACATGATTTGGCAGTAAGATTTTTGATTCCCAACAAATGATCTCACCGTCATGGTTGTGGAGTGATTCCTCCAGAAGCGATGTCCTGAACAAAAACGCAGGATCGTAGAGGATCCAAAATCGCACAAGACACAAGTCCCGTCCGCTCTCACCAGCACGTTGGAGCTGCTGAGGTCTCTGTGGGCAACGGGAGGTTTGTGCACATCTGTGCAAGAGAAAGACTCAGACATTTCAAATGCATCCTTTCAGTCACATTGTCCTGCAATGGCTTGTATCCTGCACAGCTGCAGTTGTAAACATTTGCGAGGGATATGTCTAGATTTCTGGATAATTTGCTGATGATAAATTGTTAAAAGTTCTTTTTAATTAAGTGGTATGAGCTGAAAGATTCTTGGCAGTGAGATTTACGATGGACCCAACCATATAAGCCAGCCTCACCCTGCTTGAAGTTTATTATATCCTCCTCATTATTGTTGGCAACATTAGCAAAAGACATAAAAAATAAAAATAAAAAAAAAAAAACACATTTCTCTGAAGCATGAAAGACAGGTGATATTTTGATAACTTTTATCTTATATCTCAACTGGGTATCAGTTGTCTGTGATTTAAAGAGGCATTTGCTTGTGAAGACGTGATTAATGTAACTCTTTCAGAATCACATTGATTTCTGCACATTACATGCATTTATACTTTGTTTTTTTTGGAAACCCTTTACAAATGTAGTAATTTTTGCCAAACCATGCGGTAGGAATCCATATTTCATCACCCGGCTAATCAAGTTTCTGTAACAGTTTTTGTTTAGAAGGAACACGTCATCGGTTAAGTACCGTCAGATTCAGCTCTCTAGCGTGAATGCTACAATGTGAACATGCAGACATATTTTTGTGGTGTGGGATTCTAGCCAGTACCATTGCTGCGGAGGTCAGAGTGGAGGTAGGAAAGTCCCTCCGATAAGGACTGGCACAGCCTCATGGTCAGCATCCAGCTGCTGGCGTGTTTACACAGAAAGGAATGAAGAGAACCCTGAAATCAAAGACAAGATGACTGTTCAGGACTCAAGAAGTTTGGGACTCAGTCCAGAGGATGAAAAAAAGAGAGAGAGACAATAGAAATCCAGCTAAACTGTCAACATTCAAACCAAAAATAAAAGCAGGAATGAAGATTACTCTTGGATCTTTCTTTCTGTTTACCCCAACCAAACCCAGCTCAGAATGGTTCATATGAAAGGACCTGTTCATACGCACATGCTCAGCGTACTGGAGCACAATGAGCAGGCTGCTATCGTCTGGTTTCCTCTCTGTGCCTAGAAACTGGAGAATCCTCTCATGCTTCATCAGTGGAAGCTCGTAAACCTCCTTTTCATTCATAAATTGATGTTTCTCGTTTGTAGCATACACTTTCACAGCCACCACACTTCCTCTTTGCTTCCCTTGATACACAGTTGCAAAATGCCCCTGTCCAAGAACCTGTAAGATAAAAGAAAACAAATGAAAAAGCTATCAAGACTTAAAATGGCTGGAGAACAGGAAAATGTTCACTGTCAGACTTACCCCCTGCAGTTCAATGTCTGTAATATGGTTCACTGAAGCTTTTATTTGACAGGAACACGTTTGTTGGATATTATAGTCTTGACAGGTTGACTGCAGATACTCCTCTAAAACGATATAAAACCTTTAAAAGTGGATTGGACAGACATGCAGGTGTATTTATTCTCTTTAAGCTGGCCTGACTAAACATCTGCTAAGATGCTGCGGAAGAGTAGCAAAGGTAAAGGGGAGTTATGTATCAAAGATAAAGACCAAGGACAGCTTTAGGAGAGAATGAAAGAGACTCAAGGTTTAGTGAAGACATCCTGAAAATGTCATAAAAATAAGATAAAAAGTTCAAACAATCACTCAGGAATTTTTTTTTTTTATGTAAGAACAAAAACACTTGTGTTTGTCTGATTAGGTCATCGCACAGGTGGGATCAGGACAATAACTGATTTGTTGCTAAAGTGGCCATCAAGGTCCAGCTCTGTGTTGCTTTATCAAAGAAAGAGATCTGGATCTTCACCAGCGTATCTGAACCTACCTTCGATTTGGATCTTCATTTTGGCTGAAAAACAGGACAAAATGAAGAAGAGCAGTAAGGACTCTGAATATGAAGAAAATAGTAATTAATCAATAAAAAAAATCACATTCAGGTAAGACTTGCTACATACTTTTATAACCTCTAAAACTCTACCAAAGTTTAAAGCATATACATTCTTTTGTTTACAAGTAAACATGATTTTTTTTCCCTCTACAAATTATTAACTGCAAAGTTGTTGTTTTTTATACCCAGCATTGTTTAACTACACAAAAACATATTTTAAATTGAGTACATTTATAAGGAGCTTTTATGGTGACTTAAATATCCATGAAAAACAATTAGAGTTTAACTTGTATTACACTGTTGTGGCAAAGACTCCAATAGTTGGTGCAACAGTAACTAATAAATGTGCTGCAAAAATATTTCATGCATCTTTTCACTGGATACGTGAAGAAAAGTAAAATCTTTCATAACATATTTGAGGAATATTATTAATATTATGGAAAACATAAGAAAACAACCTATTTATTTTAAATTTTTTATATTTTTATCCAGATATACCACAAAATAAGATGTTCATTTAAAGATTCAAAGTCAGTTTGTGACATTAAAGGTCACAAAATGTTCACGGTGGGATCAAAAACAGGGTTCTTATAAATCTCTTAGGAGTAATCTCTGAAAATCTATTGCTGAACCACAGAAGCAAATTAAGCTTTTAGCAAAATGCAAAAAGCACAAATAGCAAGCTGTGTATAAAAGATGAAAAAGATTAAAGTTTCTCCCAAAACCATTAAAGGGAAGCTTGAGATGGACTTTAAATTTTTCTCTGTATTTTGTTCTGATCTTCTAGTTTCAGCCGTACATTTGTTTGGTAAAGCCTGAATATCAAGTACATCCATCTATCTAAGTTGATCTAAGAATGAGACATTAAGGGTGTTGTGGTAATTCAACATGTTTCTAAAATAATAATAAAAGACAATATAGGAATACACCAGAAAGTGAAGCTTACTTTTTTCCTTGCAGAGTTTTCTCCACTTAACAGCAATAACGATGAGAACGGTGAGGAACAGAATCAACACCACCACCACTGCTTGTGTGATTTCAACTAAAAGAAAAGAAGCGCAACAAACAAATACAGATCCAATTCATTTTTTTTCTTTTTTTCTTTTTGTTTAAATTAGTCAAACCTTGTGAAAACAAAGGAAAAATGCTTTTGGAGAGTACCTGCTGTATGGTGGTGGGTTTCTGGAGGCTGTTCTGGTTCTGGACTCCACGAGATGTTTCTGTTGCACAGGTCTGTACTGCATGTACATGTAACGAAGTTATCTATGAAGGGTGGCTGCGCCTTGCAGGTTTCATGCGGGCAAAGCATTTTTACCCTGTCGCACGCTAAAAAATAACAAACACATGAATAAGAACAATGCATTAACACTCTTGATGTCTGAAAGAATTATTCTTTCATAAATCTTTGCTTCTGGATGTTAAATTAACATAAATTTTGACAGGTTTTCTGTTAAATAACTTCCTGATTCTCTCGTTTGGGCATGGAGCTTTCTCACCGAGCGTGTCGACCTTCAGCTGGCCATTTGTGATGCGATAAATGGCCAAACAGCAGCCGGTGTTTTCACAGAGCTGCACGGAGCCAGTCACATTCCCAGCTGCAGAGTAGCCGTGGTTCTTTATGTTTGTCACTTGGAAAACACAGCGTCTCTTCTGCAGTAAGGACTGGTGACATAATTGCATAAAGAGACATTCTAGAATGATGAAGAAAGTGTTGATTAATAATTGAACCGGTCCAGGTAGGCCTCCATCCATTGTTCGTGACGGTAAAACTGAAAATCTTCAGTCATTCAAGAAACTTCCTTATTTTTCCTTCAAAATACATATCATGATTAAACCAGAGGTTGTTTGAGTTTTTTTTAACTATTGGCATCTATTTATTTAAACAATTATTCATGGACCATCTTAGTTTCAGGAGACAGTATCATGCAACACGTGCGCAGACAGCTTTGGTGGTGCAAAAAATGTACCAGCGCTATTATTGCAAAGTTATTCAAAAATTCTGATTGTCTAACCCATGTTATGGGTAAATGGAAATATGGAAGCATGCAGCAAAAATTTTAAAAAAGAAAGAACTTTATTTCACTCACCCAAAGCCAAGAAAAACCACTTCTTCATGTCGGATCCAGACTAGAGGCTGGGAAGCTGGAAGTATCCTTTGTGAGAATGTCAGAGGAGTTTCCCACGTTTCATCACTCCCACTGACACACCTGCACTGTTATCCTTGTAGGACACTGGTTGCCTTGAAGCCGCTTAAAGATACTCCCATTAGTCGTGGTTATGACTTATGGTTGTTATGAGAGTTCCACTAAATCTGAAGATGCTACAGAATTAATTCTTCCAAATTTAAAAAAAAAATGTATAAGTAACAGGAATAATAAAAAATTAACTGAATTTGCTTGAACTAGGTTTTTATTTTGTAAATGGTTTGAAGTGGTTACAACGTTTAACCAGACAGCTAAAACAGGCTGACTTGTGCCAGACTGAGTGATTTCTTTATAAAAGTAAAGTAAGCAGCGGGAGAACAACCCATAAAAATGGTCAAATCAATACCAAAATTATCATTCTGGCAATAAAACTTCATTCATTCATTCATTGACCATTACAGTTCAAAGACCTGCATCCTAAAAAGATAGAATCCAGGTTTTTGGAAAAATTGTGCAAAAAAAAAAATGGTCAAAAATACCTTTCTCTGTGAAATTGTATGAAAAAAAAGTGTTGTCTACTTGTCAAAAATGGTAGTGCAAAGTTTTAGTAGTAGAGGGATAATTCTAAATTAAGTTAATTTCACCAAATATGTAATCTAAATTTCAAGATAAACTTTCTATAAAAGGATGTTACTGCATAAAAAGATTTGTACGCATATTAATAAACATTTTTACACATCTCTTCCAGAGTAGATATTAAGCTGGGAGTCCACTTTACATAGTGATGTCAGGAAGTTTATCCTGAAATTATATTGTATGATTGTGTCAAATAAGTTTTATAAAGGCTCCAATGATCTGTTTTTGTGCTGATAGGTTTTACAGACAACTTTGTAAGTCTCTGAGAAAGTGTCATAATTAAAAACTATTTAATGAAAGTCATCCATTTTATCTGTCAAACAGTGAAATGATTCACATAAACTAAATGCACACAGACCTATTTTATTTAGTCTTGTTTTGAGATGTATGGCATGTGGGAGTGAAGTGTTTATGTTAGAATGAAGCTCTGTAAGAATGGCTGCTCCTGAAGACACCCCCCCCACACACACACACACACATACACACACATATCAGGCCCCAGAGTTGTTGCCCAGAAAGTCATGAGGAGGTGCTTGCGTCAGGGTGTGAGGAGATCCCGAGGATTGAGGTTAGCCACCAGACAAACATCATAGCTGTCGTTCATCGCTGCTCGTCTTTCCACAACTGTCCATACATAGTCTGAAGGGTCTAACTCCAAAATCTCCTTGGTGATGATCTCATGACGACCTGCAGTAAATGTATAATGATGATGATGATGATGCTTGACCCAAAAATCTAATTTGGGTTGCAAAAAATGTCTCATTCGTCATCTTACATTCCTTTATTCTGATGCATCCAGAAGGCAGCTTGAAAACCATAAATAGGAACAGAAAGTGTCACTCACCAACTCCTTTGTAGTATCCACAGAGGTAGAGCTTTCCTCCTACCGTTCCTATGTTGGAGGCGTTGGTTCGAAGCGAAAGCAGAGCTGTAGGGAGCGTCGGACCGGGCCTCCAGCTGTCTGCATCTGGGTTGTAAATTTCTACAGAGCTCAGACAGCGGCGCGATTGTCCACAGTCCTCACCATCGCATCCTATACCGCCTGTAAACACACACAGACAAACATGTTTCCATTCAGAAAACTTAAAATAGACTTCATATATATTTACCTAGCTGCATTTTTACTCTTTCCATTGAAGATGGCTGGTTCAGTGACTTTGGGTTAGTTGTGTCTATTTTCTTCAGCAGAGTCGGTGACCCAGCTATTGTAACAAATAGAAATGTGTGCTTTGTTTGGTTTTCTTCTCCATAGAAATAAAGTTGCAGTGAGGACGGAGTGACAGAGATAATTGCTATCAAAAGTTTTTCCTTTTATTGTTCGTTTCTTCCCAACAGTATTCCTGGCCCGTTGTGCCTGAGTTAAGCTGTATCTTGGGTACAGCTTAACTGTACCCGAGAATTGGGTACCTGAAGTGACCCAATTCCGATTTTTCTTTTTTGACGTAATGCGACCTGTATCCGATCTTTTCATGGCAGTGTGAACAGCACAGGTAGGATTCTTTTACGAATGTGACCCATATCCGATACGTATCCGATTCAAATGCGATCTAACGTCACTGATTCTTAACAAATCTCACTATTCTGTGTCCTAATAAACACAAGTATGAAGAAGAACAACAACCATGACAGACTGTATGAGGATTAAGTTGTTAATATGTTGCTCCGGCCGGACAACAACTTCAAATACATAAGCTAAGCTCCACCGTTAGCCTCCATATTTACTTCCGCAAACACTGAGCTCTTCTTCTTTTTATGGCGGTTGACAGAACACTGAGAACGCTGACGCTATTGCGCCCTCTAGTGCGCATGCGGGACACTTTCAGGTTGTTTGACCGTTCACACTGCAGAACACATACAGATCGCATTTACTGGCAGTGTGAACGGCCCCGGCAAAAAAATCGGAATTGGGTCACTTAAGGCTGCAGTGTGAACGCACCTCTGAGCTACTTCTTCAGTTAATAATTGTGTTCTCTCTTTATTTCATCTTTTATAGAAAGTTCTCGAGGTTATGTTTTTGTTTTGCCAGGTCTCTTTTCAGGACATTGACATGCAAACTTTGGATGTCACAAGAAGTGCCTTGAAAGAATTTTTCGTGTGAATTGTTATATAAATAAACTAAACTGAACTGAATATGTGTCTAGACCTGGAGTCTGACCTAATATATAGATTTCTCCGTTGAGTACAGCTGTACCGCAGCGGTACCTGGAGTATTTCATCCTGCCACACTCTGTCCACCTGTCTTTGCTCGGGTCAAATCGAAACACTCTGTTACTCAGCTTGTCAGGCTCCTCATCTGGATGGTCCTGAGGAACGAGAGGGAAGATAGGCAGTTCAAAGACAACAGGGAACTCACTTAGAAATCAAAGGAGCTTTTTGTTAAATTATAAAGAAGAGTTTGATCTCGGCTTGAATTTAATCAGCTAAGAAAGGGACAGAGCTTTTTAAGCACCCTTCGTTGTTTCTACCAGTAGGGGGAGCCAAAACGTTTTCATTTGCATGAACATTAATGAAAAGAATAAGATCAAATGTTCTGATGACGGGGAGGCATTTCAACCAAGATTAAATAAATAAATAGACAGGTAAATAATTAAATAAATAGATACATAATTTGTTTCTTTATTCCCATTTATATCTGTTTATTTATTAATTTATTCCTGCATTTATTTCTGCCTGTCCTTTTTCCATTTTCCTTATTCATTTGTACTTATTTGTTCCTGATTGATGGGAAATGAATAAGGGACATGAAAAAAGTACATGCAGAAATACATATGGGTATAAATAAATAAAGAAATAAAATAATAAACAAATAAAGTAATAAATAAATGTATCAATAAGCAAATATAAATAGGAAAAAAGAATCCATGTATGTATTTAATTTTGGCTGAAATGGCTCTCCATATTGTTTAAGACTGTTCTTTTAGTTGACCCGAGCCTACACAAAGCATCGCTTTTCCTTCAGACACATGATCACCTACACCCCCAGCACATTGTACTTCCTCCTGTACCTGTGGGGTCCAGCCCCCCAGCACATAGAGACGCTCCTTCAGGCCCACAGCGCAGTGGCAGGCCAAAGCAAGAGGTAAAGGAGCGAAACGGAGCCAGCTGCCTCCTCTCTTCAGTGACCATCTGTCCACACTGTCTGTTATGACGTAGTGATGGCGCACTTTCATCTGACCGCCGATGAGATACAGAGCATCTCCGACCAGCCCCAAAGCATACATGTCTCTGTAGGGTGCAGAGCAGAGCTTCACCCAGATTTTCTCCTCAGAATTACTGTATCTGAAACAGAAACAGGCAGCGTAGGAATTTAAAGCAGCAATTTTTTTTAAATGTTTGCAGTTATTTGAATCAGTTGTGGTGGAGTGGAGATACATCTAAAACATGCAGTCCACTGGGCTCTGAAGACCAGGGTTGGAAACGTCTGTCCTAAATGACTTGTAGTAAAATGCAAATGTGATTTATTGTTGCTATTTTTTTTTCAATGCCAGTCTTCCATTAAGACCAGGTTTGTGGAATACATGATTAAAGTTTTCTTAGCAGTTGTTGAGTTCCTCCAGAGTTATCATGGACTTCTTGGATGCTTCTCAGAACAATACTGACTTTGTGAATCTGTCAGTTTGGGAAGACATCAGTTCCGGGGTAGTTTTGCAGATATTTCATATTCTTTCCATTTTCAGAAGGATTTAAAAGCCAAACCCTAGAAAGGTTCTCCCTACCCTGTGTGCTGTGTTCATTAGTATTTGTTGTGGTATTTGTTCAATAAGCATCTATATCAACTAAAAAGAGAGCTGAACACATGTATGCACACCACCATTTTTTAGTATTGTTTCTTCACCTTCACAAAATAATGGCCTAAATTATTTTTTGCCTAAAGATGATTTTGTTGGGGGAAAAAAAATCACTACCTCTTGCAAAATAAATCACTTTTGGCAAAAAATTAATGAATAAATAAATCACTTAGGTCATTATTTTTCAAAAGTGACAATTTGGAAAAGTTTTCAGTTGTAACAAGTTCAAGAAATATGATTGCTTTTTCAAGGAATTGTCCTAACTTGTAGATATCCAGCCTCTTCCTCCTGTGTTGATCCTCTGCCTCTACAGCCACCAGTACGCTGCTGTCCCGGGTCACTGCTCCTGCTGTGACCTGGCCCTGACCGCCACAGTCCCTCAGCGGAGACGGGATGTAGTAGGTCTTTCTACCGAGGGGTGCAAAACAAAAACTTTGGTCAGCAAGTCCTCCACGTCTCGCTGGCACACCCTCGGTGTTCACTCCACCCAAACAGAGCAGCAAATCCGTTGTCTCCATGCCGTATCGAAGAGGTGGACGAGGTGGAGCGGACGTCTCACAGAGACCTGAGGTCTGCAGGGCAGCATCGATCATCCCAAAGCACTCTGCATCCCGCAGCAGCACCTAAGACGTTTATTTCTACATTTTAAAAAAATCTACTTACTCTATCTGATAATGTTTTGATATTTTTTGGTTATGACAAGTGACCTCATTATTTGGTCATTTTCTCCAATTCCATCTCACCGGGTTCCTCCTCCTTGCTTTCCGGAGAAATCCAGGCTCCACCAGCTCTAGTCGCACCCGCCGGAGCAACTCCACAGCCTGGGTTTCGCTCTGAGAGTTGTTCCTGTGCCTCTCAACCCACCGCAGCACCAACTCAAGCACGAGTTCCTCCTGCGATATGTTGAGGTCATCAGATCCCAGGAGAGTCCCGAGACGCTGGGCATCAAGGTCCAGCACTTCTTCTTCCTCACAAACCTTGAAAGATGCAGAAAATAAGCTGATGATATGTTTTTATTTTAATTTAATTATTTCTAGTTGAAAGAAAATGTGACAGCATTTGCTTCACCTGGGTAAAGTGTTGACAGATGTATTTCAAAGCACAGTCAGCCAGATCAGTAGCGCCAAGATCTCTGGCCCAATAGTACAGCCCAACACAGTTTGAGGCGTCCATGTGGGCCTCCATGTGGCTCTGACACAACCTAAAAAAAACGGCATTGTGGGAAGTAAAAACCTTTTAGCTCCTGTATAACGGTCGCTGGTTGTTGGAAATACACCCACACTGAGATTATTATCTCACCTAAAAGCTCCATCCACGTGGAGCAGGAAGGCAGCAGCAGCCACTCCCTGGATGTTGTCGTTACAAAGAGGGAGTTCAGCAGAATACATGTACTTCAGCAGCAGTTCGAGGCTCTGTGCAGCTGTGTCTCTGAGGGGCACCTCTCCTCCTCGAGTTTCCTTCAGACCACATGTAAACATAGCCTGCAACCAAACAATCACTTGGTTTCAATAGGCTAGACATTAGTTTCAAACCGGTTGGCCAAACATAGGCTGAGACGTCTTGTGTTGTCCTTTTAAATCTTTAAAATCTACTCTCTGCAGAGTGGCATTTTTATTTATTTATTTATTTTTACCTGGAAGTAAGGGCTGAATGCAGACAGCACCACCTTGTGGCATGGGAAGGACATACCCTCTGCAAGCAGGACCACGTCAGTGAGCTCCTCAGCCGCTCTCATTCTGGCCAACTGCCTGAGCAGAAATGACCCATGCTGCTCCTGAGCAGACGGCTGCACCTCGCTCTCCATGGAGGCTTGTTGTAGATGACTGCACCACTGATGTCAGCTTGGGGATGAAAACGTGACATTTCATGCAAAATGTGTCAAAGTAAATGGGATACAGATTCAAGCTTATTCCCGAATCTTACTTCATTCCTCTGTTAATTCAAAAGCAGCTAGAAGATAAAGGCCGTCCATCACTTCCAGGGGCATGCACAGACAATTCAACATGAAGAACATAATGATAAGCACCGTTTGCAAAAAATATTTCTTTCCCCCATTTTTTCAAGATCAGTGCACGGGTTACACTGTTCTTACAGAGGAATAATAATTAGTTGGACACTGATGGACTGTAAGAAGACTTTCTGTCTCCTACAGAATTTTTTTTCCCTTTTCCTGCTGGGAATAATTATGTTTTCTGATTGCAATGTTTAATATGTGATGTAGTAGGAGTTTGAGTCCTGACACTGAGTTTTAAGTCTTTTAGAAAAGTGGTTAAAGAATCAGCAAAATGTAATGTGAAGGTCTTAAATAAAATTTACATGAATAATGTGTTTTATTTTTTATTTATTTGAAAATGCAAAGGGAAATGTCACCTTTAAATTCTGTATTTTCTTACATGAATTTAATAGTTGATCACTAAGTGAAACAGAGCCGTGTGTCTGCTGGATGTCAACGAAGTGGTGTAGCTCGGAGCCCTGCTCCAAATGTTGGAATGCGAAGGTCATCTTGAAAAAAAAAGAAAACGGGAGGAGGATGTGTGGTTTTGATGCAGAGTTATAAATGTGTGTGGGCTGCCTGCAAGCAGCCAGAGCTCTGGGGAAGACTCCTGGTAGCGCAGCTCTCTTCATTCTAACAAGCTTAATTAGAGTCTCAGAGACAAAGAGTTCAATTCTCATCATGTACTTTACGATAAGTTTCACAACACTGGAAGCATAAATGATCCAGGCAGTTCCGGACCAGATGGCTGCACCTCGGTCTCCAGAGAGGCTTGGTGTAAATGTCTGCACCAATTCTGTCAGTTTAGGGATAAAAAAAAAATAATAATAATAATAACTTGTGATTTTATGCCAAATTTGTCAAAGACAAAAGGGGAAAGAGATCGAAACTTATTCCGAATTTCAGTTGAAACAAAACCATTCAGATGATGTTCTACATTGAATGCAATGTGTGCAGTAGATCTCAAAGATGTACAAAGTGCAGCTGTCAGAAAATACAAAAAATCCTTTCAGTGCTTTTTCCCTCTAAACATACAACAGACAGTCAATGAGTAGGTTAAACATTCGCAAATCGCTTCCAGGTGCATGAACATGGAGTCCAATGTGAATAAAGACACACTTGAGAATGTCTTTAACAAACTTAAGAAGCACAGTAACAAAAATAGTCATACCTGTTTCCCAAAACCAGGAAGTTTCTCAATGTAGATCTCCTAAATTGTCACATTACAAGCTACGTCTAAGGCTTCTTTATGAAGGTGTGCTGCACTTGTCCTCTGTGCTATTTACAGCTTGGGAAGGCATAGCAGACAACGTCAAGCTCATGGATGAAGTGAGTTTAAAATAGATCAGCCACTGCAAGCAGAACTGCAGCTGAGTTTATGTTTACAGCTATGCTACCTCTCATTCTAACATCAATGCTCCATTTCAATTTGAATGTGTACAACAATACAAGTCACTGTTTTTCAAGAGAAGAAAGAAAATCTCAAATTTTCAGTCTACATAAGATGGCTAAGCCTCCCTACTTAAAAGCAGGATGAGTGTGAACTGCTTCAACTCTGGGTCACACAGGTTTTCATGCTTTATCAAAGTCTAAATTGTGAAAGGTAATTATTAAGGCTCAGTGAAGAGTTTTTGTCCAAAAACAGACAGTAGTGACTGATTATATGACCGAGCCTCTGGAATTAGCTGACCAAACCTGCTGATTTGGAATGAGTGAATCCACAAACTGAGAATGGAGAGAGAAAAACAGAGCATGGATATGCATTAAGTCCTCAGACTGTTGAATAAAGCCGTGGAAGATTTTCACATAAATATTTTCATTTACACATTTACAGGGTGTCATAGTGCAGCAGACATCCTGTCAGACAGACTGTCACGTAACTGTTGCAAGTAGAGCAGTCAAAGTCACAGTGTACTGAACCAAATTAGGTTTATTATTATATCTGTGTAAACAACTGATGCTATGGATCAAAGCAGACTTGTTTATCATATATGATCTTTCCTTTTCATGTTACTCATGGATGAAGTGCAGTTTGCAGTTTCTGTCATGTGACTTCACGACAGGTTAATGGAAGTGACAGGAATTTCCACACAGACTCATTACGTGGGCTGACTATTTGCTAACAGTGTTTTCATGCACAGTTGAGCATGTTACCTTCCACAACCACAGGAGCGAGTGGCATGCGTGCACGGACATTTGCTCCTTTGGTCAAACTTCTTCCAACCTGTGAGCATTTGGACCTCGGTACGCAGGTTTCACTCACGTATGCCTCAGTTTACACTTGATGTGAGTACACAAACTTTGGTCTGAGATCTTTTCCTGCCAACAATGACAAGGCGAGATCAGATTTTTAATGCATGTCTTAAAGGTTTGTGCATTAACTGTCTATAGGGAGCATCAAACAGTTTAATGGCTCTGCAGAGATGTTTCACTCATCCCACCTGGTTTCTATCCACACTCTGTCATCCAGGACTAAAATGCAAGCCTGCATGTTGAGGGTCAAACCAACACTTATAAGAAAAAGAAGGCAACCTGCTAGTAGACAGTCAAGAATAAAGTTATCATGATAGGAAATGGAGCACAACAATCTGACAATCAGTACTCAGATGCAAAACAATGGCAGAGAAACAATTAATTAGGGATCCTGGTATAACATAAAATGAACAAAATGCTAACAGAGCATCAAGCGGACAGGTTCACTTCAGTTTAATTATGTGGTTAATACAACAAATGTTGTCTCAAGGCACTTCACAAAAAAAATCATTCCACCTCATCATGGAAACATTATCAGGAATGAAGTTGTGGAGAATTAAAGCAATGTCTAAAATGTCATTCATCTCACAAGGCTCTGTTCAATCCATCATCACAAAAAGAGAAAAGTGAGCAATATCAACTTCAAACCTACCAAAATGTCAGTCTACCCAAACTGAGAGGTCAAACACAGGAGGTGTCAGCCAGCAAACATGTGGTAACTGGAGCTGTTTACAAGACATTTATCAGCCGTGCACTCCACAAGTCGAGAGACAAGAAATAAGCCAATTCTGGCAGAAAGTTATTAGTACTCCCATAGCCAGTTTCCCAGGAGCCTTGTAGTTTATGAAGCAAAGATAGAAGAATGTGAATTGGTCAGATAAGACCAAATCTAACTTTTTGGCCTACATGGAAAATAATATGCAAGGCTGTAAACCCAACTTTCTTTTGTGTAGCTTTGTGTCATAAAAAGGTTTGGTGTTCTAACATGACAAAAGGCAAAACTTTACAATCGCACAGTATTGTTTACCAGCAACTTACAAAAAATAACTTTAAGAGTTTCAAGTTAGAAGGAAAACAGACTGCCTTTTAAAATATTATTATTTAACTTGTTAAAAGAGACAACTGATTTAACCTGGCTTTTAGTTCTAGATGAGAGCTGATAGCAGCCTGAAGGTGAGTGGAGATTCTCATAAAGATGCAGACACTTCAGACTCAAGATAACAGAGATTTTTGAAGGATGTTTGTGTTTGATCAGCTCTAACATAGGTGAAGATTTAGCAAACAATAATGAATGCAACTTAGCTGATGCTGATTAGTTCAGACAAAAAAGGCTCTAGAAGATTTTGCAAATTAGCAACGTAAAAGTAAATAACAAATTTTAAAGAAAATGATATGAAATGCAACTTTTTGATGCAACTAAATTATTATTATTTTATTTAGGTTTTGCTTTTTGCATTTTTCTATCTTAACATCCTTAAAATTAGGTCAAAGAGCATCAAACACGCTGAGATCTGGAGGAACTACTCACAAGATGTCTGACTTTGTCTTTGCATAACTGTCCCTTGATTCAATGTCCTCTCATGTAAAACAAGCTGTTCTTTCAACTGTGCTGGGTCAGTAAAATGTTCCTGGGTGTTAAAATCACACATTTACATGTATGCGTGTGCATGTGTGTGTCTATGTGTGTGACAGGGCCCGGGGTTAATATGTGGAGGAATGTTGCATTTAACACTGATCCATTGGAAGTTCTTGTTTTTTTCTGAAGTGGAATTTTCTTATGTGGGTCAACTATTCCTTCACTTGAAAGCTCAATAAGCCATTGGTTTTAGTAATAGTCACTGAGAAAAAGACAGCAAAAAATTACTCGAAATGTATAAATACAAATACTGTGTGGTGTCCAAGTTAATAAGATCAACCATTTATATCAATAATACAACCCTCTTTTTTCTGAGTCTGCTTACAACAAAGCAAAATCATAACAGTAATCTGTCTGTAATCTTCCTTCATAGCGAATGTTCTTTGTTCATAAAATTTAGGATGTCATAAAGATAAGATTTCGGTACAACTCATTCTTACGCACAAACAACACAGATGGATCCTTACAGAACACCATACACATGTATGTATGTGCTTTTTTTGCTTACGTGAGTATCAACAGTGCTGGCTCTAGACCAAATTCAACAGGTAGGCCACTGTGCAGCCAGCGTTTTCCCATGGGGACACAAAGCAAACCTGTGAAACAAAACAAAACAAAAAAAGGGTAATATTTCATTATTTATTATATTAAGCAAGCCAAAGAACTTCTTGCGGCTCCAGGGTGGCAATGTTTTAGACCTTCAATAAAGCAGATGGAAACTGTGATCCTATCTCAAACGAATGAAGCAAAATATGCAACACCTTAATTTTTAATTTATTGTTAAAGTAAAACTATAAAAGTTAGAGATGAAACAGGTCCAAAATATCAATTAGTTAGGGTTCCTGTGCCAGTGCATATTATCATATGTAATTGATTTAGCATTATTGCTTCAGTAGATGGGCCAACGTCAGGGAGCATAGGCCCGTATTGACTCCTGTCCAGAACTGCCCATGAGTCAGGGATGGTGTCTCTTCTGGAGACAGGAGAGAAATGGTCACTCCCACACACCGGTGCAGATTCTTACTCTCAGTCACTCCCTCACTTTAAAAGGAAACAAGCGCTGTTACTCAGTACTAAAGTATGGTGACACCTGACGCATCTCTTTCACTCACAGATACCCTTGAGCAGATATAGGAGCCTTAAGCAGACAAAGGTTTTATGGTTGCAGATTTTACTCAACGAGACGAAAACATGAAGGATGGATACACAACTTTTGGGGAGTACGTCATCCACAGGGAAGTCCTGGATGAGTCCCGCCTGGAAGAGGTGGCCCAAAAAGGGACATGGTCCACCAAACCAACCGTTGACGAACGGATGAAACACATGCTGAGGTAAAACCAAAGAAGAGAAGAAATGTGAGGGTGCAAAGAGGCGCTGCTGACAAATGATTAAAAAAAGGAGACAGAAATATGCTTTGGATAGAAGCATTGGTTTCTTTGGTTGTTGCATTTAGGTGATTTGTTACTATAGAACGACTAATAAATATAGACAGGATCAGAAGAAAAGGTATTACAAAGGTTTTCTGAGAAAATTACAAAAAATGTGAAATATTGTGAAATATTTAGTAACATATGTAAAGCTTGTGTATGCTTTGGGTGCAGATGGCGCTCTGGTAATATAATAGAAACAGCAGTGGTTTTATCCTGATCTCCACTGTATCTCGAGGCCATGCTGATAAACTTCTCAGCTCGTGTCTTATTTGACTGTACGCATTAACATGAACAAGGTCTTGTAGGTGTCTTCAATAACCTGCAAACAAAACACTGAGAAAAGTTCTACTTCTTTCTGCTTTTTGGTTTGGTTGTTTGTTTGTTTTGCTGCAGATGCTCTGTGTCTCAGGTAAAGAACAGACTGCTGACCTGGATTCCTATTCTCTCCTGGCTGCCAAAATACCCATTTCGAGAAAATATCATAAGTGACGTGATGTCTGGCTGCAGCGTGGGAATCATGCATCTGCCACAGGGTTTGTATTCATGCAAGCTGACTTCTAAGTTTATTGGTTTATTTGTTAAAAACTTTGACTATGTGAAATTTAGGAGGTGGGGTTAAGCACTGATGCTTCACTTTTAATGGGAAGACATGGGAGCAAACAAAGCAACAAAAGCAGTTACAGTTTTAACTGCATTTCTTCTTTTGCTACAAAAGGTATGGCATATGCTCTCCTAGCCTCTTTGCGCCCCATGATGGGACTTTACACCTCCCTCTACCCGGTGCTAGTCTACTGTATCTTCGGCACCTCCAGGCACGTCTCTATTGGTGAGAGGAAACATCTAACTGAGGAGTCATTCTTGAGCCTCTTTTGTCTTCTACAGTGGAAAAATGTCCTACATGTTGGAGGATTTTTGTGTGTGTGTGTGTCCAGGTACATTTGCTGTGATCAGTATCATGGTTGGCAGTGTGACAGAGAGGCTTGCACCTGACAGTAACTTTATTTTAAACGGCACCAACGGGTCAGAGATTGTGAACTTGACTGCAAGGGACTCGCATAGAGTACAGGTTGCGTGTTCCCTCACAGTCCTGGCTGGAATCTTTCAGGTGAGTCTTTATGTTTACGTCCACTCTGATTTCATCACTGTGGGTGAATTGCCTGAAGATGAATTTTTCTCTTATTTTTCTTTTGGAAGCTCCTGTTGGGCCTGGTGCAGTTTGGTTTCATGGTGACATACCTCTCTGAGCCACTAGTTCGAAGCTACACCACAGCATCGGCGTGCCATGTGTGCATCTCTCAGCTCAAATACGTGTTTGGAGTCAAACCAGCTCGCTTCGTTGGCCCATTCGCCCTTGTTTATGTGAGTATGTGAGAAAAATAAAGAAGTTCCAAGTTTTTTCTCTTCCATTTTTTTAAGTCAAAGTTGCAGTTGGTGCTTCTATTAATTTTAAGCTGTTTACCCCAGAACAGATTTCAACATGGCAACAGTCATCACATTAAGATTCCCTGCTGGATGTACTTCCTACTTTTACTGCTCTCTTCCATACAGACTCTGGTGGATATTTGCAGACTTCTTCCTCAGACGAAGATTGCGGAGCTGGTGGTCAGCCTGGTGGCTCTTACCGTTCTCATCTTTGTTAAAGAAATCAATGAGCGCTACAGGCAGAAGCTGCCATTACCAATCCCCATAGAGCTTGTAGTTGTGAGTACTTTGCTTGCTTTCTTTCGTTTTCACTTAGTCGTTTGATGTTTCTCTTCAAATTCCACTAGGGGGCAGTGTAAACCCTAAATTTGAGTTCAGTGAAGTGTGTATGTGTGCAATGATTTACTCGGTGTATCAATTTTAAACTGTTTGCCATTACTTTCCATCAGATCATCACAGCAACAGTCATAACCTACTTTTGTGGACTCAACACTGAATATTCAGTTCATGTGGTTGGAGAGATTCCCACTGGGTGAGTTTCCCATGTCTGGCTTTAAAATGTGAAGGACGTTTTGGCAAAACAGAAAGAAAAAGAAAGTAGATTGGCAGGACACAGAAATGGAAATAGTATCCAACTTCAGGAGTACAGTAGTGGTTTCTGGTGAAGCAGTGGCGCAAAAAGTGGGTATGCAGAGTATGCAACGCATAGGGGCGCAGCACAAGAGGGGGCGCCAAAACCCCGTCTGGAGGGGGCGACGCACCGATGATGTTTTCCCATACACTTCAGCGGCGCCTTTCGCTCCTTCATAAATGTAGCGAATTTTACCCTTCATGTATCGTCGCCTCGGGGGGTGTGGGGGCGCCGATTTATGTTTTCGCATCCACCTGAATAATGTGTAGTTGCGCCACTGTGGTGAAGAGACCCTGAATAATAAGAAAAACAATGGAATGCTTCTTTTTTATTATTATTATTATTTTTTTTTTCCAGAAATCAGCAGTCAGTTACTGAATCTGCTTCTTAGCTAAAAAAACAAAACAAAAAAAGCATTTGTGTTTCCTCAGGCTCAAGCCCCCTCGTGCTCCTGACGCCACACTCTTCTCACAGTTGATCGGCGATGCTTTCGCTGTAGCCATCGTGGGCTACGCCATCAACATTTCACTGGGCAAAACGTTTGCCCTCAAACATGGCTACAAGGTGGACAGCAATCAGGTGAGGAGGTCACGCCCTCAACTGAGGCTGAATCACAGCTCTGAATTTAGAGTTTGTTGTCTGAACACTCACAGTTGTTCATGACAGTCACACTTGTGGAAAAAGTGACTGATCAAGCCTCATCCTGACCACAGACAGGAATAACTCGGCTGCGGTACGGTCTCTTGCAAAACATGTTATACATGCTGTGTTAAGCATAACTGTATGTAGAAGGACAATTATAAATGATTTTCAAAATATGTTAGATAGAAAATTCTGAAACTGACATTATATTTGTATGCAGCACCTTGAAACAATACAATGTAGCACCAGGTTTCACTCTATCTATTGTGACTCTTAAATGTGTTTTGAATCACTGTATTGCTGAACATATTTTAGTTTGTTATTTTAGTTTTATTTATATAAGAAAAAGAAAACATTAAAGGTATCAATCAGGTTTGCAGCCATAATGCTGACAGAGGAGCAAAATCAGAAAAATGTAACCAGGAGTTGGCTTTAAATCCTCATTTCTGCTGCACAAAAAAAGTTCATTAAACTACCTGAGGCACATTCAGAATATCTGTAGAAAGCAGACCCTGATGTATGTTTAGATTCACTTTTCAGTAATTTTTTTAAGGCTGAATATTTAAATCTCGAAAATGTCTTTTGATCTGTACCAACTCACATTTACATTATTTTATTTTTGCCTCCGGAAGTTAGATTATGAAGACTCTACATGTTGAATGCAGACAACTCAACAGTGTACATGCTGGTTCACCTTTATAATAAATCATATTTCAGAAAACGATTACATTATAAATGTTGCAACTTATCTGCAAGTAAACTGAGGTTGTGGTTTCCATTAGTGTAAATGAACTAGAACAGACGAGCTTCGATAAAATGTTAGACAGAAGCTGCATTAGATGAAGTCAGTATAAGTGGAAAAAAGACAAGAGTAGCACAATTCAAATGCCAAACCATAAGGTGCTTAAATAGTGTTGTTTTTGTAACAAAGAAAATTATCGTATTGCATCAACTTACCAAAGAAATCTGTATTGTTCCATCAAAGCGAGCTGCCTCCAAATCCGTTTAGTCATTATATTTCTAACATGCACTCTGACGTATGTTAGGTCTCTGAATCTTCCGGTGTGGAGAGAAATGAACTTACAGCACTCAGAACCTCTAAATGTACCTGTTAAATGTTTCATGCTCAACAAGCTTTACGTGATCAAATGTCTTAAACATGCTGCTGGCAGCTGATCTCAGAGTGCAGTAGCCAGACCAAGACATCTGAATAAACAGAACACCATTGTCCAGAAAAGTTACAAAGTCTATGGGCATGTAGTTCATGAAAACAAATTAAAGGTCTCACAGCAAACCACTGAAAAATGAAATCATATTAGCTTTGAAAATCATTTCTATTTCAGCCAGTAGGCCTAGGTAATTAACATTTCACTGATGTGTTTTTTTCCTGTTTTTTTTCCTGTCTTGCTGTTTTTCTGTTCCAAGGAGTTGGTTTCTCTTGGTCTCTGTAACACAGTCGGTGGTTTTTTCCGGTGTTACGCTGTGACAGCCTCGCTGTCTCGAAGTCTTGTACAGGAGAGCACCAGCGGCAAAACTCAAGTAAAGCAAATTTTAATGTGATCGTATTGCAAAAGCAAAGAAAAATTAAATGGGAACTTTGCTGTAGTATTCAGCTGCAGCCAGATGTTTGGCTGACATTTTTGTACATTTTGCAGATTTATATTTTGTCCTGGTGTTTGTCTTTTGTCAGGTTGCTGGGATGATCTCCTCCGTTATTGTGCTCATTGCAGTTTTGAAAATTGGCTCCTTGTTTGAAGATCTCCCCAAGGTACCACAGTTTCCATTCTTCTCTCACTAACAGGGGTTTCTGATATAGATAAAATGATTTTTTGCATGTTTCTCTAAGATGGAGGGTCATTCCACTGTTTTTAAATACTCCGAAGTGAACCTGCTCATTAGTGCTAATCGGTCATGAGCACAGAAACAACAAAAATCTTGTTGATTGGCATCGCAACATCCTGGGAATGACATAAACACGCAACCAGAAATTTTAAAAGCAGGTTAAACATCAAAGCCTATAGGAAAAAAAAGATTTTCAAGCTCACCAATAATCACTACATCCATTTTCTTGCACCCTTGTCCCTTAGTGGGGTCGGGAGTTGCTGGTGCCTATCTCCAGCTGGCGTTCTGGGTGAGAGGCAGGGTTCGCCCTGGACAGGTTGCCAGTCTGTCGCAGGGCAACACAGAGACACACAGGACAACAACCATGCACACACACACTCCCACCTAGGGGCAATTTCAGACAGACCAATTAACCTGAGAGTCATGTTTTTGGACTGTGGGAGGAAACCAGAGAAAACCCACACATGCACAGGGAGAACATGCAAACTCCATGCAGAAGGGCCGGGGCTGGGAATTGAACCCAGAGCCTTCTTGTTGCAAGGCAACAGCTCTACCAACTGCGCCACTGTGCAGCCTACTACAATCCATCTTAATTCAAATTCAATTGAGAAATACTTTTTTCATCTTAAAGCATCCAAGCATCATCAAAGACTCGTTGTGGACGGTGATGCTGTGGGCAGTCAGGATCTCCGGTAGAAGTCGGTTTTCCAACAAATCTTAACAGACTGAAGACTGCTACTATGACAGCCTCATGACTTTCATGACTTGTTAAAAGTTTAGTATTCAGACAACAAAGATGATATTCTGCAGTAATATGTCTTGGATGACACCGTCAGTTGAAGGCAAACTCTGCTAATCAACTTCATCCCCTTTTCTTTCTTGTCTTTGGTTCTGTTCTGCGTTGATGAAACCTCCTTTTCAACTCCTCAGGTATTTGTGGTTGTAGTTCAGGTAGTTTGAGTTTTTGAGATGTGGATCAGTGGCCACCAGCTGCGAAAACAATACCTTGTTGGCATGGTGACACATCATAAGAAATGCCAAAAAGTTAAAACCAAAAGGAAAGTAGGAGCAAAAAAATCCTTCCAACTGCACAGCATCAAAAACCAAAGACAATAAATACATCAATCAAAAATCTTTTGAACTAATATCTGAAAAAAGAACAAATCAAACAAACACAACAGAGTTACTCCAACATGCTGCCAACATGAGCAGAATTCATACCCAGTAAAACTGGGGATTTCGTCTGAATTAATCTGTGTTTCCTCAGGCGGTCTTATCCACAATCGTGTTTGTGAATTTGAAAGGAATGTTCAAGCAGTTTCTGGACGTGCCCATGCTGTGGAAAACCAACAAGGTTGACTTGGTGAGTCTTTTTCATCCAGTTCAATTTAAAGGCAGTCTATGAAGCTGCTGACACCTCTAATTGCTGGTATTGTTGCCATGCAGCTTGTTTGGCTGGTCACATACACAAGCACCATCCTCCTCAATCTGGACTTGGGTCTGGCTGTCTCCATCGGCTTTTCCATGCTCACAATCATCTTCAAAACACAACTGTAATAACACACCTTTGATCGTACTCACTGGAAAATGACTGTACTGTTATCTAATTAGTAAAAGGCTGCAGCGAAATACTTGTTTTAATCATATAACTGCTACTCGTTTCAGACCCAGGTACTCAATCTTGGGCAATGTGCCAGGCACAGAGCTGTATCTGGACATATATGCCTACAAAGAGGTAACATTATTGCTCCAAAGCAAACCATCCAAGTTTTACTCAGTTTCCCTTTCTTTACTTGTGGTATTTTAGCATTGGATGTTGCAATATTAATTTGATCGCTGGTTTTGCAAAGGTTGAACATCTTCTCAGAAACAATGAGAAACGTTGTCCACAGGCCACGAGCTCTTGAGTTATTTTGCTGTAGTTCTACATTGTGTTTGTATTTTCTTATTAAAGCATACATCTATACTTGACTCTGATAAAGCAATGAACTTGAGTTCATTGTAAACGTTCATGTAAACGTTAGCAGCTCTACAACAGGTTATCTCAGTGGCACTGTCAGTGTATACATGTCACTTTAAAACTGGAAAAAGGTTGACTGCTTTTTCCTGACTGGAGAGATACTCTTTGTCTGAAACGTTCAGAGTTCAACAGGCATTTTGTTGACGACTGATGACAGGCTGCAAAATTTAGGATTCTGCCTTGATGTGTCATGATGAAGAAGAAGCTAAATAAAACATGGTCTTTTCAATTTATGGTTCAGAGAAAATGATGTTTTTGTCTGTTATTGCATCCATGTAGGCCAAAGAGATCCCGGGAATAAAAATCTTCCACTCATCAGCCACTATCAATTTCGCAAATTCTGAAATGTACTTGGAGTCCCTGCAAGAGAAGGTGTGCGCATGTGTGCCCATGACAGTGCAATGCAATCTCTTTCTGCTGATAACATTAGCCGCTATGGCTTCATTATTTCTCTCTCTTGCCTCACTTTCTCTTTCTTTGTCTTAATTATGACACACAAACCCTTTACAGAGTGGAATCAATGTTGGAAAGCTGCAAATTGAGAAGAAGAAACGAGAAGCCAAGCAGAGGCGTGAACAAGAAAAGCAGAAAAAAAGAGAAAAAGATAAAGCAAAGAAAAATGTATGCATTCTGCAAAATAATGCTATACTGGCGCTAGCTGATATTTTTTAAGTCATAACATTTTTCCTTCTTTGACAGAGGCTAAATAAGAGTAAAGATAACCAGAATGGTGTGGTTTTGAGCATGTCAGACACGTATTCAGACGTCTCTGGCAAAGGTCAAATCAACTGGGGCTATCATTCCGACAAAGTCACATCCGACTCTGATTCAGACTCGTATGAGGTCTTCACTGTGGATTCAAATCATGGTGGGAAGAAGAGAAGCTGTAGATCTGGGACTCACAGCATCATTCTGGATGTCTCAGTGACCAGCTCTATGGACACAGTTGCTGTGAAGACACTAAAAAATGTACGTCTGTATCTGGATTTCCTACTTGGGTGAAGAGCAGCAAACGTTGAATAAAGTTTTGTTCTTATTTCAGATTTTCAGCGACTTTGGGGACGTTGGTGTGACCATCTATCTAGCCGGGTGTCAAGGTAAAGCCACCCACAGACTAAACAAGAGACAGAAGTGATGTGAATACAAAATCAAGGCATTAGGTTTTGATATAGTGAGTGCATCGAGGTCTCAGCCTTTGAGGCGCCACATTGTTCCGGATGGTGCATAAAAGTCAAGCAGAAATATATCAGGATGATATGCGTTCCCTCTGATGGTCAGCTGAATTGTTGTAATTGTGAAAAGTACAACAAAATTCAGTTCTTATCTAATCAGTGCATTAAAAAAGCAAAAACAAACACAACAAAACACCAACCTAAAAACAGATGAATAAATAACACACACATAAACACAAGCTGTCTTTTAAAGCCATCAACACTGCTCTGTCTTTATGTGCTGTAAACACAGCCTGTGTGGTGGAGCAGATGGAAAGGGCAAACTTCTTCTCAGAGTCTGTCCCCAAGAGCTGCTTGTTTGTGTCGGTTCACGATGCAGTTCTTCACATTTTCAAGAAACTGGGACAGGAGGACAACGGTTTTGTGAGTGAATCACAGCTTTTTGCTACAAGTACATTTTCTTTTCTTTCTTTCTTTCCCCCCCAAGGTCTCATTTGTCCATTTCTCTCCTTTCAGGATCTTTCTTGTGTTACCCAAATGTGACCAGGAGGGGTCGCATTTTTTCCACGTCACGCAGTCTTCAACCACTCCTCCCCCTTTGCATGTGTCGCCGCTCTCCATTGGTCGCCACTGTCTCCTCCCCTCTCATTCACCAGGAGAAAATGTGCCACCTTGACATGGCGGCCGGTTGCCAGGGAAACACAGGGATCTGTTGCCTTGGCGACCAGCTTTTTATGATATGGTATAATGAGACGGCCAGGAATACGTCACTGCGGCTCTCTTGCTGTGTGGTGTGGAGTGTTTGAGATGGCGGAGGGTGGGGGATGAGTGGGAGAATGTAACGCAGCAATAATGAGAGTCTGTATTTATGGCGTCCATGAGAGGGAGCAGAGAACGACTGGGAAGGCTTGGGCTAAAGGGAAACTTATGGTGTTGTGTGCATATTCACCAGTCTACACTTCTGAAAAGGAAAGTATAACATCTGCCAGTCATTTGTGACTAATGTGACCACAATAAAAGCGTACTTGCTGTTACATTCAAACGCAGGGGCAGCTTTACTCAAAGAAAAGGATATCAATATTCGCAAGTCATAGTAGTCATAACGTTTAGCTTATTTCTATGAACTGCTAATTTTGAGCTAGCCAAGAGTTAGCTTGCTCGTGGCTAGCTCAAGGCCATAATAGATTATCTGAACTTTTCTATTTTTTTTTTCTATTTATTTTTGAAGATGTTTGTTAGGTGCAATTGCATGCTTAGCCTACTTTTAAAATACTGGTGCACTGATCAGACAAGCAAAACAATATGACTTCCTTGCCACACCCATGAGATGAATGATCAACTTGCAGAAAATGTTAATAAGTCACAGATTTAATTTTTTCTTCTTTTCATACAGCTGCAAAGGTGATAAAAGGATAGTACTGACTGTTCTGAAATGGGGTCTTTTGGATCTGTTAGCAGTCAGTATCTTACTTGCAGTTGTTTCAATGTGGATTTCCTGTCATGCTTGCATGGTATGTTTATCTACCTCCAAACTCTAAATATCCATAGATGTATTTTTAATTGAAATTTAAAGTCAAATAATACCCCCCCAAAAAAGAAAGAAAATAGCATTTTTGTAATTGCATGGGCATATCTTCAAAACATGCATTTTGAAAAGGAAGAGAAACTTTTTTTATTTTACACACTTTTGATCAAGTTTAGCAACTTTTTAACAACATTTAAACTCAAAATCCATTTGTATGTAAACATAATACCAAGTGCACTTTTTAAATATTTTTGTGTTTTTCATTAAAAATCTTTTCTGTCTTTTCAATGACATGTTGCTGTAAGAAGTTGCAGTTAATTAAAAGATAGATCAGGCATTTAAATGCATTTTTTTTCTCTTAACAAAATCACTTGGATTTGTCACTTTTTAAATATAATATATGTAATAGGTATGAATGATAATGAATTTATTGTATTATCCCCAAGTAAACTGATGGAAAAAAGTCACCGATCCATAAAATATTCATGTATAGATTTATTTTAGTACTCATCAAATTCTGGAGAATGTTTCAGTTCATAAATATTTTTGTTGAAAGCATAAAAGACATATTTTTTAGCCATAATAGGTTTAAATAACTTAAATTTCCTGTTGCCAAATGAAAAGACCTTGTATTCCATGGAAATGGTGCTTCTTAGAATGTGTGTTTAATCAGCTTAGATTTTAGATAGTAGAAGAAAATTAGAGGATTCGATGCTGGAGCTTCTGAAGGAAAATACCAACCTTGTTAAATCGGTAGACGCCCAAGAAAATTACGTGTTTGACATGGCAGGGCTCATATTCCACTGAACTCCACTTCCAAACTAACTCATTCAGACATTTGAGGTAATTGAACCAAGAAGTTGTGCTTCCTGTTAGAAGTGTGCCGATCGATCGGCCACCGATCATAATCGGCCGATTAACGTAAAAAAGAGCATGATCAGTGATTGCCGATCACCTGCATCTCATTTCTCAGCCTGTCTGTCCAGCTGGTCTGTCTTTCCTTCACTCTGCGCAAACGCGTAGCAACAAATGCTAAGCGATGTGTAACTATAACGCATTGAGTCAATGGGGACGTTTGCGTGTTAGGCGGAAAATTGAAGCAGGTCAAAATGCATCAAAACAACGAAGCTAATACGACATAAAAACGATGTAGCCATACTTGACGGAGTTTGGCTACATGGAGGCTCAATGCAGTAAAAAACATGGAGGATCAGACAGCAGGTAAAGCAGCGCAGCTACAAACACTCACCAGATTAGCATGACGGTCAGAAAGCTAAACTAATAACCTGCAAAATTATTTGAGTCTTGGAGCTGCAATGTAAGACGCTGGTTCTGCTGTTGAACCTGCTCGCTACAGGTAGTAATATTTAATATTTAGTAATATTTAACAGCTGCTTCTGCTCCACCTGGTAGTGACTCTCACACCAAACCTGCTTAAAGCTGCAGCATCTAACTTAAAGATACATTTCACATACATATTAAACTTTCGCTGTCCTAACATGAGACAGATAATCTCTAAAAAAAAATAATCAATCTCCTCCCTGTTCTGCATAATTACTCTGCTCAGTCAGAAACAGCCAATCAGAACTAACAGTAACCAGCTAGTCGCTATGCTAACAGGAAGTTTTCATTCAGTAACTCTGGATTGTTTATTGTAATGGATCCTGTTTTTGCCTTTTAATGTTAAGTTTTATACTTGAACTTTTTGACAATGTTGAGAGGTTTTATTTTGGCTCTTTGCATTATTTAGCCTCTT
>CAEGAF010181311.1:0-42285 GCA_903067075.1 Micropoecilia bifurca | reverse complement strand
AATGTATTTTAACACCAACACCGTTGTAAATGTTAATGTGACTCTGTGTTGTTGAATTTAACACCAGCTGACTTGGAAACTTATAGACACTTTTGGGTGTTAATTCAACACTGGCATTTTTACTGTGTAAGGTTATTCATAATATCATCACAATCCATGTAAAGATACATAAACCTTTTATTTTCTCAGCAGTTTGTGAGATCTCCTTGGTACCTAATGTAGAAGCCTCTCTTTGGGTTACTCCTTAGTGTTGTGGTCCCAGAGCCCATACTGCTGTTCATCAGCTGTTCCCGCAAGTCATGGATTTTAGCTTCAAAACGGCTGTACTCTACAGGAGGAAAAAAAATACACTTATTTAATGTTCAGCTGTTTAAAATGGTTACTTTGATGAGTCAAAGTCACTTGATTTTAGAGCAAAGAAATCTTAAATATTAGAATAAAGTAACAGCTGGTACGACTTTCTAGAGTTGATGTGAGAAAATTGATCAAAGATTAAAAGAAAGTTTCAGTTGCAGGACAGACTAGTCCCTGAGGCTCATCGATCTAAAGGATCGTGTAGAAAAGTGAGACTTTCTGCTGTTTCCATTTACTGTTGTTTTTGCTTTACACAGTCTTTGTTATAAACATCTGAGTAAAAATGCTGGTCAGAACCAGAGCAAAAATGATTTGGACGCTGCACAAATTTAGATATTTATTTTCCTAATTGACATTTTTCCCCACAGAGAAACAGAAGAGCAGCAAACTGCAGACTGGGATTGTCATTGTGGGTTAGGAGGCAGCTTGCTTGTGCTGTTTCACTTTTCAAAAAGACAAACAAAAGAAGATATATTTCTTAACCTCAGACATGGAAATGAATGTCATTACAATAAAATGGAAATGGAAAAGTTGTAAAAACTACAATATGTACCTTATAAAGGCGGCACAGAGATAACTGCATTTTTATTTTATCTTATAATGTGCTATAATTCTGATTCTCCCTGTGATTTGATCAGTGAGTTTTAGTCCTACAAAATGTTTTGGTGTCGCTGCTATCACTTTAGGATATATTGTGGCTGCCACAGTAAACAAATGAACACACTTCGCCTGAGGTAGCAAAGCGAAATCAAACTCATCTCTCCAATGGATGACACTAATCTAATGAAACCTCATAAAAAATTTAATCATCCCCCCCAAACACATCCTCAGATGTCCTCCATGTAGCCACTTTTATGCTAAAAGCTGCAAGTGTTACTGCTTGAGTAATCAGTTAGGCAATCTATGCAAATTATATGGAAAGCGGAGTGAAAACGTGTGCGGCGGTTTTACCTTCGGGCCTGTACTGAGCGATGATGGTTACGGTCTGGCCAGCGTTCTTCAGAGCCGCGGCGGCCTGCTCATGCGTGGCCATGCGCAGATCCACGCCGTTCACCTAAGAAATGTACACACAGCAAGAATGTTTACAGCCCCATCTGGTCGGCATATGCGCTTCAAATTGTCTGGTGACAGAAGATGTCATTACACTAAGGATCTGATCGCCCTTGTGAAGCTCCCCGCTGAGGTCGGCCGGCCCTCCTGCCAGGATGAAGGAGATAAATATGCCCTCTCCATCCTCTCCCCCTACAATGTTGAAGCCCAGACCCGTAGAGCCTCGGTGAATCAAGACTCTGCGAGGTTCTCTGCAACCAGAGTTCATCTAATTGGTTATACTGGTAAACGTTGTGGATTAGCGACGCGATGCGGTGCTTTGAAAATCAACCTGGGTATGTCATCGTCTCCCATCAGGCCGTGCAGGACAGGAGAAAAGCGACTCGGCGAGGTGGGGGTGAGGGCTTGTGGGTAATCTGATCCAAGATAGTTGGGGTGGCTAAGTTCAGTATCCATATGGGAATATGCTGGAAAAACACACGAGAAACCAAAAAAGGGGTTACACAGCAGAGCAGGCCTGGACATAAAGTATGATGCATTTTTTTCTTTTTCTGTCACTCTGGACACACCTGAATACGTCTGAATTGTAAATCCCAAACTGTTTAATGCAACTTAGAAATGAAGTGTACTCAGGATTTTAGCATGCAACTTTTTCCCTCTACAATTTGCTCCAATAGAAGAAAGGTTACAGCAAATAGCTTTAGCATTATGCTAACACTCCTGACCTAGCAGGATACCCCCACAAAAATGGAAAGAACATTTATGAATGTAAACTTTCAGCCTCACAAATGATTCTTGAAAGTGCAAAGCTGCATGCTATGACATAAGTATTTGTCCATGAAATGTTTCATGTGTTTTTGCTTTTCTTTCCTTCACCTACATTTTTCAGAACATCAAACAAATTGTAACATCAGACGACCTGGAGTTTGAGGAAAAGTAACCGCCTCCCTTGTTAAACCACATTTTCAGTTTAACTTCAAAAACCACAACCAGACCTGAAGAGTTGAGGAATCAGTGACCCTGTCTAACAACATAAAATAGACTGAAAGATCTGGAAAGCCAAAACATGGTGAGATGATGATAAACAGAGTCGTGGAAATCCATCAGTCAGGGAAGGTTTACAAAACCATTACTGGAGCTTTGGGAGTCCAGCAAAGTGGAGGCCTCTATTCACAGAAGGGACTTCAAACTTTAGCTAAGTTTAGTCAAACTTTAGTCAAAATTACTTCAAGATGCAACAAAAGAACGAAGAACAACATCTAAAGATCTGCATTTCTCACTTGAGTCAGGGTTCACGAACTAAATGTAAGAAAGACGCCGAGCAAAAAAAAGCATCAATGGGAGAGTTTAAAGCGCAAAACCGCTGTTGATATAATAAAGCACAAAGGCTTGTCTCACATTTTCCAAAACAAAAGAAAACCTTTTAGGTGATTCAGGAAAAATATTCTGTAGTTGATGAGATAAAAGTGTTAACTATTAGAAAGTATGTGTAACATTTGGTCTCACACTAACAGCATTTCAGGAAAAGGAACGTTATACCAACAGTTAAACGTGGTGGTAGTGTGATAATTTACAGCTGAATTAACCATTAATTTACTTTCTAACGGAAAATCTTGAAGAACGTCCAGCCATGAGTTATGAATTACATGAGGTCAGTGATTCAAAGCACGTCAGCAGAATAGCTCACAAAACTGAAAAGCAGGTTCTGGAGTGGTCTAGTTAAAGCCCAAATAGACTTAAATCCAACTTAAATCTCTTGTCACTGTCTTCAAATTAAAACTATTCTTTGAAGAAGAGTGGGACAACATTTCTCCATAGTGATGGACGAGATCATTGGTCAGTAAAAGTTAGAATGTTTAGGAAACACAAACTTTTCCACATAGTCCCAACTATTCACATTTGAATAGTTATCCGCTTGTATAAACTGATACAAATGCAGCATTAACACATTTTTCAATGTCAAAATATGTGTCCTAAGAAATCACCTTTATGTATCAAAGTTAAACTCAGAAATAAAGATTTGCATCTTTATTTTTTAAAACATAACAGTGCAAAAGGGGGAATGAGCTTCCACATAAACTGATTTCTTGCTGTGTTTGCATTTCAGGTGGAAAAACTCGAACAGATTACTACTCTTTTAGTAGAGGTACAAGAAGGTATTTAGTGTTTTCACTCATAGATCCAGTTTCCGGGAGGACAAACAGGAACATGAAGACGTGCTTACTGCTGGTGAGGTCTGGTGGGTTGTAGGAGTTTGTCAGAAAAAGGTTGTTTGGCTTGGCCACCCTGAGGTAAACCACCTCAGCTGTGTTCTTCAAAGCTCCCACCGCGTCCTCATGCATCACATCCTCCAGACACACGTTGTTCACCTAGATTTGTAACAAAATGCACGTAAACATGAGCAGGATTATATTAAGATAAAAAATACATATATATCCCTTCTACAGAAGATGGGATGTATCAAAAATACATATTTGTTGGTCCTATAACTCTTGTTATACAACAACTCTGATCTACAGTGGAGACAATTTGGAACATATTTGCAAAATTAAATTCCAAAAAGTCTCAAATGAGCATTTATTTCATACAACTCCATACTGTCCAGCATAAATGTTTTTCTTTTTTTTTCTTTGCAGAATCACATGTTTCATTGTGGCTGCAGTGGTACAACATACTTCTGTTTACGCTGAGTGATATGGGAAAGATGTTGTTGATTATTTTCATGGAAAACTGTAGCAGGAAGTAGAGACTTTCCTGGCGTGACAACAGAACATATAAAGTATTCCTGTTAAAAGTAACTTCCTGATAGAGAAGCAAAGAGATGCAAAAAAGGAACTTTCTAGTTGTTTTAGTAAATGTCAGAGTGGATAAGTGCTTATGAAAAAGATAGATGGCTATGTTTGTCTCTGTAGGGAAATTGGTTCATAACATTGTCGGCATCCATTTACTTGAAAAGACAGCAACATACAAAGACAGAGTGACGTTAACAGCAAAAGGAGACAAATAAAACGTCCAGAAACCATATTCAAAACATGTCTTGTGTAAATAACCCTCTAATCAAAACAAGATGGCAGTTTAAAGGTTAATAAAATCATGTTAATTATCTGAATTAATCTAAAGACAGCAGAATATGCATTTGCTTCAGTCTCAGACTCAAAATCAACCAACAAGGGCAGCTACTATCTGCTGCAGTTAAGATAATTAGCCACTCATAACCTTTTAAGAGATCCATCAAATCATTAGAAAAAAATCTCAACTATTAATTTAAGGTAAACATAAAGCTGTGTATTTCTCACTCGTTGAAAACACAACACGAAACAAAGTGAAACTTATTTTTTAGAACTACAGTGCATTAGTTAAACATGAAATCTGCCATTTTATTGCTTATATCGACTCATGTTGAACGAAAAACACATTTATCTAATTTTCTTCTTCCATCAGTGACATTGTGTCTGTGCATCAGTATCTCTGTCAGTATATTTAAACCAAACATGTAGGCAGAAACACAGTTTGGTTTAAGGTAACTGCTTCTTGAGCATAACTTTAAAAAAAGTTCATCTGGACATGCATATTAGCGATACAAATCTCTCAAAACAGAAAAAAAGTTTAAAATTAAAGCCTTTGAACTGAGAATCATTTTGGAGTTTCTGGTGTGACTTTCTGTCTTGTCCAGCAGATGGCAGTAATGCTGCTTGAGAATCATTTTAGCTGCTATAGGAATAAATATTTACAGCTCTCAATCCTACACACATATTAAGATGGTAATGAAAGTATTGTCTGGCAGTAAAAATCACAGCTGTAATTATCTTGGCTCTGGGTCGTTACTGCTTCAGCACACAATATGTGAGTGTGTAAATGTGTGAATATGCATCCATGTGTTCAGAAGATGTGGGTCTCAGACAGTCTGTGACATGTGTTGTTTGTGTGTGGGCGCGCTGGCACATTTTAAATTTTTTTTGAGTGACCGACCGCTAAGATTTTGTCCCCGATCTGCAGGCGGCCGTCTTTGTGAGCCGCCCCGCCTTCGATGATCTTGGTGACGTAGATGCTGTTATCTCCCGGTATGTGCTGGTTTCCCACCCCTCCAGCGATGCTGAAGCCTAATCCTGAGAAAAAGGAGAACGGAGCAGAAAGTGTGGGTTAACACGCAGCAGATTTTGTAAAATCCTGAGGGCAGAGCTTACGCTGGGTGCACGGCATCTGAGAGCTCGCTCAAGACGGTTGACGGTTTACACGCTGTAGTCGCTCACCTTTAGGCCCTTTGATTAGTTTGATTTCGGTGACTTTTTCTGCTGCTGGTTTTCTGCGAAGAACATAGAGGCGGACAATAGCACCTGCCTCCTTCAGGGCCTCTACAGCTTGGCTGTGTGTCACCTCCCTCACATCGACATCATTCACAAAGAGGATGCAGTCGTTCACGCTAAAAAAACGGAGAGAGAGAGAGAGAGAGACTGTGGGTGGGAAATGTGAAAACACAGAATGAGTTGTTCAATAGTTGTTCAGAGGCTATGCTAGAGCAGAGAGCATTTTCAACCCTTTAAAATACCTGGTATTAAAGTATGGATGACTGAACAGCTCAACTGAAAATACATCATCATAGGGTCTGAAATAAAACAATAACCTAAACTATCCAATTTAAATGGTAGTTTGCAGAATTTTGAATAGGTGTAGATGGAGTTTTAACTGCAGAAAACCATTGATCTCTCAGGCTGCGTTCACACTGCATCCTGAAGTGACCCAATTCCAATTTTTGTCAGATCAGATTTTTTTGCCGGGACCGTTCACACTGCCAATAAAAACGACCTGGATGAGTTCTGCAGTCTGAACGGGAAAAACGACCTGAAAGTGTCCAGCATGCGCAGTAATGGGCACAATAGCGCCCATTACTGTGGGCGCTATTACGGCTAAGCTCCACCGTAAGCTAAGCTAACGGTGGAGCTTAGCTTACACATTTGAAGTAGTTGTCTGACCGGAGCAATATATCAACAACTTAATCCTCATTATAGTCCGTCATGGTTGTTAATTTTCTTCCCGCTTGCATGTGTCAGGACGGAGAATTTTTATTTATTTATTTTCATCAGGACAGAGAATAGTGAGATTCGTCCAGTATCAGTGACGTTCAGTTCGGATGAATGTGACCTGAACGTTAGGTCGCATTTGAATCAGATCGCATTGGAAAAGAATCCGACCTGTGCTGTTCAGACTGTCATGAAAAGATCAGATGCAGGTCGCGTTACTTAAAAAATAAAAATAAAAAATCAGAATTGTGTCACCTCAGGTTGCAGTATGAACGCAGCCTTAGAAATCCTCCTGCTGTCATTGACTGACTATGATTTAACTCTGAAATGTAACACTGGAAGCACCTAGCTCTTAACCTTCATCCAACAGTGATTTAGCCGGCTGGATAAAATGTTCTCAAACAGCTCCAGAAAGCACCACATGTCCCCTGTTTGCCACAATGTCAGATCAGTGATGCTACGGGTCTTTTCCCTTCTTAAGGCCCTGGTGCACATCACAATTCTGTGGAAATACCACATTTTAAATACAAAGTTAATTGACGACAGTGATCCATTGGGTATTTCGACATGATAACATACAAAATATAAATGATGGTTTGTGGGAGTTTGCAACACTCCAAATATGTTATTGGATGTGGGAGTTTCAGCCAGAGAAAGCTGTCCCTGTTTCAGAAATAAACCAATCCCTGTTGACGCTGTGTGATTGTTTTTATAAAAGCTGTCGCCTTTTTTCCCTTTTTTTCTTTTGCTCTTTGCTCAGAGTTTATGCATAAGTAATTTGGTATCGGTAAGTAAAGCTGCATTTCTCTGCTTTACATAACAAGAACTGCAGTAATCTTTGAGAAATGTTTTCACTTTAATTATTGTGCATCTACTTGTGTTTGCTGGCATCAAACTGCAAAAACTAATAAAAGACTTTCCAGCTTCAGTCACTTCAGACAGACATTTTTAGGTCAGTTGGAAATAGGAAGATGCCTGTGCATATTTTGTCGACTGCAGCATAATCAGCAAAACAATCTATAAGCACACGTACTTAGTCTGAGAGGGAAACTCTGTTCCATTGTCTTTAAGAGGAAGACAACACTTTTATTATCTATAACAGGAAAATAAAACCTTTATTGTGTTTGACTGTAATGACCTCGTGCTACCCTTTAATGCCTTAATTTTAATTAGACATTTTATTTGCTACAGCGCATTTGGTAAAAGCACAATATGTACATCTAAGATTTGCTGCCAGTAGTTTTTCTCTTCTTTTATAAAAATCAAATTGTATCAGAATTTTTTTTATGGCTTCCAGCTGCAGGAGCATCCATGTATCCTGGTTTCATTTCTGCGTCCTGGTCTCGTTTGAAGGAATATTCTACCTGAGCCGTCCATCCTGAGCCGCAGCTCCTCCCGGTATGATTTTGGTGATGAAGATACTGGGGTCGTCCCCGACGTGAGGGTTGTCTGTACCCCCTGCTATGCTGAAGCCCAGGCCCGAGTTGCCCTGCAGAGGAAAAACACAAACTTCAAGCTCGAAAATCAAATTTTAGATTATTTTTAGGATTTAAAAAGCAAAAATCAAAGATTTGAGATATGCAATTTCCAAACTCACTCTTTCCAATGTGATTTCCTCATACTCAATTTCTCCTTCTGTTCCATTTACCTGTCAGGAGAAACCGTCATCTTTAAGCGTTTTTTATCTTCCTATATGGTTCCAGACGCACAATATGTTTCAATATCACACAATCCATGATGACAAATTGGATCATCGTGAAGGAATGTGATCAAGCGTTTGTGCCTGATAAGGCAGCACTTCTCTGTTAGGCTGATCTCACGTCTGAATGAACAACTTAACTAAAAATACCAACCTTCCTGCTGTAATTTAAAAATCCCAGAGGTAACGGTAAACTTTCATAACAGCTGTTTTTAGGTTCTGACCGAGAAAAAGTTTTCTGAGTGCCGCAACTTTGTAAAAACCAACATTATTGTAGAAAGTCCGATCCTCTTTTCCGACAGCCGATAATAAAGTCAACTCTTAACTCCTTTCCATCCATTTATCCATAAAAAGTTTACTAAAAGGACTAAAAATGTTTCTTTTTTTACCTGAAATTTCTGTGTTTCTACCAAAAACTGTCACACAGAGTGAAATACTCAGCGATACCTTTGTTGCATTAAGAGATAAGACATTGTATAACACATATAACACCAATCAGTTATAAGGACAGCTATATAGCACGACAAGAAAAAGAAAAGATAAAGAGAGTATTAAACTTTATCCTTACATATGGCGAGCCATCAAGTGTGTCAGTGTTCACCACCACTGGAGGAGTGTTTCCCTGGAGGCAGAGGGGAAGGGAAAAAAAGCTTTAATGACACTAAGGAGTCACAGAAGCTCCAATATGAAGCTGAAAGCTGCAAAAACAGCCAAGAGTGGCAGCCATTCCAGCTCTTAGTCATCATAATACGGTTCTCACTCTGCTAAAAGACAAAAAGCACCACTCCACAACTATTTGTTGTTACACCGTCCATTACAGACACAAAAATAAACCTGGCTATCTGAACTGTTTGTTCAGACTGAGCTTCTCTGCGTTTGCTTTGTGCTGCAGCAGCTACTGTCCTAATTAGATTACAGCTTGTACGTACTGCTGTTGTAAATGGTGATTTCATGAATACGGAGGACAAAGATGTCCGCCCGCTGTCCAGCGGATCTTTTAAAAGCACAGAGTTAAATTATGATATGCAGCCGCAGTGACAGAACATGGGCGATGATCCAGCCTGCTCCAAGGATGAAGAGGACACAGCAGAGTTTGTAAAACGATGGCGTCAAGTCACACCGTTAGCACAATTATCCTCTGTGAGGACTATGGCTGTCCCTCCTGGTTGCCTTTTATTTTCATGAGCTGCAATGTAACAGTCAATATCATTAGTGCAAAATTAATGGATGGACCAATTATCAAGGTTTATGTCAGTTATTCATCAAGAACAAAGGGTGGAACAATATGTAGAGTCGGTGAGAGGACAGGGATTCGGGGCATTGTTTGGTTTCAGCCTTGCAGGCGAAGCTTCTTTCTTCAGCTTGTTTGAGGTGTGAGTGTGCTTGTCTTTACAGTAATATGCCTTCTTAGCTTCTTCCAATGAGAACTCGAGAGCAAAGTGTGAGAAAGAATAAAGAGTGTGAAGTTGGAGGGAAATGGTATATGGTTTTCACAATGTTTCACCACTAAAAAAAAACGTAGAGTTAATGTGAGTTCAGCCTCCCTATATTTCCTGAGTCACATCTGGAAAGTGAACATTTTGCCCATTCCTTTTTTTGCAAAATATCTACAAGTCAGTCAAACTGCATGGAAAACAGGTCTTAATATAGTATCTCAATTATACCTAATGAATAAACTTCCTGTTGTTGATCTGGTTGTATGTTTTAAGCTGTTATCCTGCCAGGAGGCGGATAATCTTCTCAAACTTCAACCTTGTCTCAAGACTTTATTAGCCTCGATCTTCAAGGTTTTCTAAAGAAACCAACAGTATGATGCTGCCACCGCCATGTTTCACTTTCCTTGTCTCCTACATAGAAGTTCTTGTGACTTTCTTTGCAAACCAACTTCCTTCTTCATCCCTCCCTAACAATTTGGTGACTATGTATCATATTCTTCCAAAGACACAGCTCTACTCTTTGTTGGTTAATAGCACAGGTCAGCAATCTTTACACTTCTATCCTTCTAAACATGTTTTCTTTTGTCTGAAAACCAACACAACCTTGAAAAAGAAAGACAGCTCATAAATTTTTATCCAGTTCTAATAAAAATGTAACTTTCACAAAAGGATAATTACATCCATTAAAATCCACACCTATAAGGACATAGAGCAGGTGGTGTCTGACCTAATAATTAAAAGAGATAAAACATTCCAGTCATTATTTTGTGGACACTTTCAGCTGATATGGCCTAAGAACATTTACAATGCTATAATGTGCCTTTCTTATTAATTTACATTTAAAAACTTTGCTCAGTTTTGAAGAACTACTGGACAGCCACCTACCAAAAAAGCTCTGATTCCTGTGCTATTCCACAAGATCTTGGGGTTTTAATGTAACAACGTCTAAACAACCTCAATACTTTTTGTAAGACAGACACTTCATAAAAATCATTACAGCATCCCTGATCTTTGCTCCTCCAGAAGCTTTTCTGGAAGCTGCAACAAAATCAAACCACAATATGCCAAGTCGTATAAGAAAGCATAGGCTTGCATATTAAAAACAGAAACCTCTGACTCTGCCTAGCTACATTATTGTTCATTCATGTTTCTGTCCAGGATGCGTTCCGTCGTCAAGGTAATCCTGAAAGATGGAAACCCACAGTGAGGCATTTGTTGGTAAAGCACATCCTGTGCTTTACCAAACTGATTAACATGGAGAAGACAGTGTATCTAAAGTGCTTACAACAGCAAAGAGCATGAAACCAGCCTGCTGACCTTCACAGACCTGACAGCTGCGACACACACAAACAACAAAACAGCCACACTCAATTCATTTCCCAGTTCTTAAGATAAACTGCCTGCCAGCAACGATCCCTCAGCTACGCACAGAGAGACTGTATATCTATAACATGTTTTAATCAAAATGTTTTTTGTGCCAATTTTTTTTGTGATGAGATGAGAGTGGCTATAGAGTTTAATTTAACAGGAGTGACAAATGTTGGTATGAAGTCAAAGCAGCAGGAAACAAATAAATATGTCAAATATTTGTAAAAAAATATACAAAAAGGCATTTTTCAAACAGAAAGTGCATTAAAGTTGGAACAGCGCAGATTACTGCTAATGTAGACTTACAAAATCAAATTGTCTGCAAGCTTTTACATTATTAAAAGCACTGACTAAGGAAAGAAATAATTATTAGTTGTATATTTATCATGATGCATGTGTTCATTTATAAAAAAACATAGAATAATGCTGTTTATCAACAACTATTCTGAGGTCTCTAATAACTAAAATAGCCATTTTTTTGAAATACCCAGTAGGAAAAAAATGTGCTTCAGATATTCAAACTGATGATTTACAAATTTATAATGTGCGTAGGTCAAATCATCCAGGTTTTCTTTGACTATGAATCATGACTAATAAACGCAAGGACGATTGATCTTTTCTTAAACTGCTTCAAAACAAGCACATAAACTTCTTTAGACGTCCAAGTGCATCTTAATGTTGAAGCTCAGATCTTAACAAGGGATCAGCAACTTAAAACAAGATAAATTCTTATTCAACATGTCGCACAGACCACCAGACTTCGTCTCTCTAGTCCTGCCAGAGTTTAACATCACTTTGTTGTGTTTATGCAATGTTTTAAATTGCTCCTGCAATCAGCAGCTACTGACGCCATCAATGCCTGCTCACCGTAAACTGACTGTCAGAAGTCAGAGCGTCTTGTGGAAAGAGACACAACCAGCCACAATAATAGAGAGTAAATGTGTCTGCTGGTGTGGGTAATGGTTCTCACCTGGTGCTCAAGTGCTTTTTGTGAATGTTATTACATGGGTGAAGCGTTCAATCATCTTTTTGTGGGACTACTTCTTCTAAAGGACACTTTTTGATTTAGTCAGCCAAGTCTGTTTGTGAAAATGACTCAGAAAATGTGCAACTTTCAACCATCAATGTGTGTTAAGATGGATTGGTAGAGAATAGAGCTGAGGAGGTCGATTACGTTATTTATATTGTTACATATTGCACTGCCTATCATTGTTGCAGCAGAGATAAAAGATTAAGTCACAGCGCACTAACATTTACGCAGCACTAACAGAAATAATTTGCTTTACTTTCTGATTTCTCTGCAACAATCCATAGACATGGCGACTTTTACACAATAAAAGGTCAAAGTGTAACTCGGTGAACATGTTATATCTAAGAGAGAACATAAAACTCCCCCCCCATACTTTCCACAAATAGCTTTGGGTGTTTTATTGCTCTCTGTTCGATTGTAATGGTGCCTGTGTAGGGGCTTCATTGTGTTGCCTGGGTCCACTGCTGAACACTACGTCAAACACACTGTCTTTATCTGGTGGGAGAGATAATAAGTATAGCCGGCAGAAACTAAGCCTACAGTGCAGACAATTTCCCTGCAGGGAATTTGACAGTGTCCTCTCTCCCACTCTGTCAAGTCTTTCAGCATCAGGGGCTGTGAGGATTTACAGGGCTTGGCTGCTCTTTCCCACCTATATTTCAGCACAAGCTATTCAGCCAAGCTCTCCTCTGGCATCTCTCTGCAGACGCCATTGCTTTTCATCCTCCACAGAGGAAGCATCTATATGCAGCAAGATTATTTCCTCAAATCAAATCTGGACAATGAACTCACATACTTAAAGCTGTGGACTCCACAGCAATGTTGTTCTTAAAAAGCTTGTGCGCTTACAGGTTCCTCATTCAAGAGCAACTTTTTTTATTAATAAAGCAGAAATGTTTAGAAACTGTTACCAGCTGGGATGATCAGAACAAGGGATCTTTAATTATTCAAATCTGAGACTCTGTTTAAACTCAAGTCTTTGTTCCATTTGTGATTATGAGATCATGAACTGTTTTCTGGGAAATATGAATTATTTGTATTGATTCAACCATTTTTTTAACACTTGGAAATACCTTGACGGTGAAAGAGAGACTGTACTGGTTGGTGCAGAGCACTGCCTGTCTCAGCTTCCACTCCTTGTAATCCTCAGACAGCCGCACCAGCCGCTTTGTTGCTATATTTAGAAAGTGTTCAGATGTCTCTATTGTTTGTTTCTAAAAAGGGATTAGCAACAAGTCTTGCGAGTTTTATTGGTGTATTGGAGACTTTTGCCAAAACACAAGTGAAAACATGTATTTTTCTTCTCAAAGCAAATCCACTGCCATTTGGCTCCACCCTGACTTTCTGTCAATAAAATGTTATTTTTCTTTAATTTTTTTCTTTTTGGTGTCTGGCCACCTTTACTGACAGCAATCATACAGGAAATTGGATCTTCACTACATTACATGTAGTGAAGATCTCAAAGTGGCCTCCTCAGATGAGACACCCATTTTACCACTACACCCCTTTCCATGCCAATAAAATGTTCTTTGAAATAAATCACTGCACTAAATAAATCCCTGAATGTGACTCACACATGTACTTATTCACCTCAACCACTATGCACCACTTTGTGATATAAGCGAGTGAATAAAAACAATAAATAAACGCTATGAGAATTTTTTCTTAATGTTACACTGTGACATTTTGGAGGCTTCAAACCCAAACATAAGATGAATTAAACTGAAGATGAATTAAACTGAATACCTCCCCTTGAAGGTTTTCTCTTTTAAACGAACTGGAACAACATTCACATTTGTTGCAACCTAAACTGCTAACAAGTCATATCAAAACAAAGAGGAAGCATGCTAGCATTAGCCCCCCAATTGGTTTGAAGTTTAAACTACCCTGCACAAAAACATTGTGAGCAGATGCAAGATGAGAGTTTATTAAATCCTGTAGCTGTGTGTATTGAGGCTTTTTGTGTGTTTGGGAATATAAAATTGTCCTGTGGAAACTCCTGTTAGAGTATCAGTTGGTAATTACTGTGTAGGAAACTGGATACTGTGGTCTAACGACCAATCTTGGACATGCAGGACTGAGGATTTTCCTTCCAACGATCTGCCAGTTTGGATCTTGAAGTGAAAACCTGATTTGAACCAGTATATCCACCGGTTTGGAGGTCTGTTTGTAGGTTGACTTGCCAATAAGCTGTCGCAGCAAGATTTGGTTTAAACATCTACAGCTGTAACTGTACCTGTAGATGTTAGTAAATATTAATACTTCAATGTTTATTAAAATGCAGGGTTTACCTCAGTGTATTATAAGCCTGGCGGGCCTCCAGGCTTTACTTGTTCCCCCACCAGGCTTGCTTGGCTGGGTTTTTTTTATTATTGCCTTTTTTAAAAAGACTTTATAGTTGGTGTTTAGGCATTAATCTTACAGTCGTACAATAACGCATAATTATTAGGTGATATTTTCAAATGTCCAACAACTTTAAACATTTTTTAACTCTAAAACATGGCAGGTGGCTGGATGAATGACTGCCCAAGCACCAGGCTTAGCAAGTTTTCTGGTGAAAACCCTGAAATGTATCTCGTTGGTTTCAACTTGACTCAGTCTTGGTTGGTCCAATTAACTACAATGCCAGTATGTTATTCTAATGCATATTGGACTGATTTTAATGAAGCATTAAACACTCATTACAATATTTGCTATGATAACATATGAATTCTCTGATTGAATGAAACACAAAACTGTTAAGATGACAGTTTTGCATTAAGCACCAAGTAAGGAACCTAGGTGTCTTTAAAACTTGCCTACCATCTTATGACGTCGATACTTCTTGGCTTTCCGTACATTACTGAGGAATCTGCTGCCCATCTTCTTTGCGTACCACACAGACATGAACATCACGCTGCTGTTTCAAAAGAGCAAACTGCTGGTAATCCACATCAAACTCTGCTGGGGGCCAAATCAGACCAATAGAGGTGGAATAAAGAAAGCTCTAGAACCTTTGGAGTCCTTTCAAAGTGCAACCAAAAAATGAGAGCAAACCGATCCAGTGGGTTTTGGTCCTGCCATAATGAAGAAACCATGGAAAACCAGACTGCTTCAAAAAAAAAATCTTTTCCAATCAACAAAACCCCTTTGAGCCTACACTCGGTCTAAATAAAACATGATGCCAAAGTTAGGCTGCCTCAAGACACGGGATGCTGCTTTAAAACCATTTCAGATCCAGGATCACAGAGCACAGCCCAATTAGTGGTTCCTTCTTCCTGAGTGTGCACTGGAGACTTCGGCAGAGAAGGCTCAGCTCCATCCACCAACTTCTGAGTTGTAAAAATCGCTTCTAGCCAGTGTGGCTCTTCGTTATCTCAGTGCGGCTCATCCGTCATCAGAAAACATAAAAACGAGACAGGAAAAAGTGGATCTCGCCGTCCTCCGGTCTCCTTGGCCGTGCACTGCTGTGACGGCAGCTCTCTGCTGCTGCTGGTCTGTGCTCAGAAAGAGAGCAGTTCATTTTTATTGCTGCCACTGTTCGGCACCCCTCCCCTCCTCGCTGCTGAGGGAGAGCACGGGGAAGTTTGATGCCAATTAATTAGCTGTCTCTCTGCGTAATGTCTGTTCTGGTGATGTGAGAGGGGGAGGATTTATTCTTTGACTGAACCTCGAAGGACAGACAGCTCAAACCGACCGGACTCCTCCACAAAACTGCAAACTGAAGGAGACTGGACTGCAAACTTCATCCTATCAGCGCAAAAATGTTTTAACACAATGACAGAGGTGTGAAGACACCCGTCGTTCACAGTCGATCACTTATGATCCGGTTTTATGGACTCGAGTCTCCAAGAAACTTGTTCCATTTTTAGTCTCCAAGTGTGCTGATATGATCAAACCAAAGTTTAAGTATTTGTCACGTCCTGTGTGACAACATAGACCAAATTTGAGGTGTTTGTGTGATCAATAAAAGCATAAATAAATTGATATCAATTAATGAGAAGAAAAGTTGTTTATTATTAGCAATTATGCCTAAAGTCAATAACATGTTTTATATCTAAAATGCTAATGTGTTGACATATTCGCAGAAGCTCTCCAACAAATTTCCATCTGCACTGTAGCAAAAACACAATTTTTAAAATATGTAATAGTAAATTAATTTCGACTGTAAGGGGTTAAGATTATAAACTGTTCAAAATGGTTTCCCAGTTTGAACTAAACAGAGCCCTCAGATGTTTTACTCTAACAAAGTCAAAAACTCAATCATTTTTAAAATAAAAACTGATTCTGAAAAATTGTCATGTTTGAATGCATGTTAAAAAACACAATAAACTCTGTACAGGACCTGAATACCTTCTCTTAATTCAACAATACATGTGTATAAAAAATAAAACCATTATTTAAGTAGTGAACATCACTTGGTAACTGATGCTGTGTCACAGAAAAGGGGAATCTTCAACCCCATGCTTGTCGTTATCGCCAACCGTTTTTACATTGCTTTGGTGTGGTGTGCATTGGCTTAATCATCTCATCTTCTACGAATACGATTGTAAGTCATAAAAAATATGACAACTCCAGAAATGTTATTCCTAAATAATGACCAACTAAAAACATCCAAAATAAAACGTATGCATACATCAGGTTCTGTGTCACGACTTCGCGGAATTTCTTTCCTAATTCCTAAAGACTTGAATTGAAGATACTCTTTCTCTGCTTTTCCACTAATACTCCTCATGTTTCACAACATGGTGTCATGGTCAAGTACAAGACTGGAAAGAAATAACCATAGCGAATGTCAAAATGAAAACCTTAAACTATCTTCAGGAAGTCTGGAGAGCTACTTCAAAACGGAGACCCCTTGAGAAACTCCTTGAAGGTTTCTGCCTCTTTGGACCACACATAAAACTTTAGAGCAGTTCAGTGTATTATTAGTTGTCATCTTTAAAACTTTGGAAAGTTGGGGACATTGACTGTCATGTTTAAAAGTCGAGTTTTTGTTTTTTGCAAGCAAAAATCTATCACGGTTATGTAATGTATGTGGACCCTGCATCTAGAGGCTTGGCAGAACAAATACATTTATGTAAGGGCAGACTGATGGAGAAACCTTTCAGCTGGCGGTTTCCCTCTGTTAAATAAACTGTTTACCTTTACTCTATAACGTCTAATGCTCCTCGCTGCTCCGAATGCAGAAATATCTCCCCCCCTATTCTCATCTAACATGAACACTGTTCTCCTCCTTTCTCTGTGTGTGCATATTTTTTCCTCCTCCTCCTCTTCCTCCTTTCTCGCCTCTCCTTCCCAAGAGACCTGAGCTGCGGCTGCACAGTAATTACACTGAAGCTGCAGGGACATATTTAAACATTTATTAAAGAAAAGTCAGCAGGTTGGAGAAGATGAAGGTAAAAGCCAGATACCGACCGGACAGGAGTGCACAATAAACGAGGAAGGATCTCAACAGAGGGACACCGATGGGTGAAAGCGCCGTAGAAAGCAGCAGCTTTGTTGGCCAAAAAGCAGCTGCATTGGGACATTTTTAGCGGATGAATTTGCGTCAAACAAATCTCAAGAGCTGGCTGTTTTATTTAAAGCAGGTTTCCGAATCAGAGTTCTGCAGTAAAGAAACAACAAATATTAAAAGTTCCACTTTTTGATAGAAAAAGAGCATAAATAGTTACGCTTTATAGGAACTTTCCAGCATACATAGACTTTAAAAAGTTTATCCCAATTTTTTTTTCTTTAGTGAAATGCAAGTAAAAGACTGACAACATTTTTCTCTGCCTGCCTGGTGCAAATAACCTTGCAGCTCGGCCCCTCCTCCACCTGTTGCTGATGGTCAGTTGGCTGAAAGAGTACTATTGCACTATTTCCTTTTCTAAACTCGACTGATTAGAACAAACTTCACTTTTAAAAGTGAAAAAAAGAGCACATTTTACAGACTATAAAAATGCTGCCCATCATAACATGGACTTCTTAAGAAGCCCACTGCAGGCTGCCAAAATAATTGATCACTTAATATCAGCATTATTCTACATAAAGCAAAATGACTAAATTCATAAGATCCAGCACAAATGTGGCAGGTGTTTATATTTTGTGCTTGTCTATTTACTGCATCCAGTTTGAAATAATAATACATGACAAAAATATTATTACCAATCATTTATTTGCCTTATTATTTCAGCTGAAGGAGAAATAATTGTTTTTCTTTGTTGAATGGTGTCCTTTGGATGAATGACATCTCTAAATCTCTGATGCAGCTTGCATATCTGAAGAAGAGACACTTCTAACAAGATGATTTGGAGAGGTTCCTGGGTAAAGTCGAGGAACATGAACATATTTTGTTCGGGACACCGTTTTCTGCCATTGAGGCCAATCGCTGGAGGAGTTAGTTGGACAGCGTGTCAATATTGTGGCTTCACAGGCAGAAGAGAATAAAACATGGTGAAGATGGAAAAATAGGAAATAGGAAACAGAGAAAGGAATGTCTGGCAATAACCAAAAAAAAAAGACCAAAACAGATGGGAGTAAAATGTGAGTCTGAGGTATTTCAGGTTTTACGCTTGCACTTTTTCCACCCATTAACATTACAAATGTGGTAGAGCTGATCAAGAAGCCGCCTGCCCCATGCTGGACCAGCCTTCAGTCGGTTCTGTTGATTAGAATTAATGAATCTTGGATTGAACCAAACCACCAAGCCACAGCAGTGTAAGTAGGACTTGCACATAAAATATAATTCTTACACTGAAAAAATGAAAATGCTTCATCTTTGTCTTGTGATGGCGGTTCAGTCACAGTAGAGAAACTGGCTCTTGCAGTAACATTCAACTTAATCATATGGAAATTTGATAAACCCGGCTAATGTGCTCTATATACCTCTGTGTCTTTAAATGCAGACCTCCTTTGCACCGCACCATTGGCTCTTATTTCTAATGAGGCTGGAGACGTTGCAGAAAGGTCATTTCTGCATCACTTTTCAGATGTTTTAATATTAGGTCGTGTAACTCGTATTTATTGCTTTTTCATCGTGTGTCTCTGGTGTGTATAATAATTATTTTCACATCATCAACACCTTGCCAGCTCCCCCTCTAAGTGTCGCCAGTGGGCCAGTAAATCTGGAAATATGCATAAGCAAGCTGTGAATATAACATGGAGCTGCTGAAGTTTCGCTTAGATTTCTTCTTCTTCTGCCTGTCTTGTTTAAGTGACTGAGTTTGGCCAAACTACATGTTTTATCAACAGTCAAATTGCTTCAGTCACGCCGGTCTATAGGCCACAATCATAACTGTACCAGTTTGTGCTTAACTTGGTAATCAGGTAAAACATTGGCTGCAGTGAACACATGAGCTGGTTGGATATGACCTGGGATTAGCAATCTCATTGTTAGCATGCCAACCAGTTCTTTGAGAGCGATGTGACCACAATGTCTTATTTGAAGCATGCAGTCAGAGTCTAAACATTAATAGGTTCTATTTTCTTTCTCTACTGCCAGAACATTGTTGTCTTTAGATGCTCCTTGTCCTGTTGCTTGGTATCTGCATTCTGCTTATGCAGCTTTAACAGATTAAGGAGATCTTGCTATTTCTGCTTCCTGGCTGCTTGTCTGGCCGAGAAATTTGCCTGCATTTATGTCTTTTGTCTTCATTTCCAAACTTCTGACAGCTGAAAATTAAATTCAACTTCTATTTTTGGTTCCCGATATTGATTTTAGAATCTAAGAACCAATTTGGTCCTGCAAATCCACTCTACTTCATCTTGGCCATGTCTTAATTTGATCATTTCTGTTGTGATGGCTCAACTACCGTTTTGTTGTGCATCTTTTCCCACTGTGCATGTGTAGTTTGATCTAATTAATTGTGAGCTGTGAAATTCTTCTTGCTGTTTTAATTTTCTGTTCATCTGCTTCTCCATGAGAATTTTACAAACTGAAATTTGGGATATTTGTTAGCAGACATTTGTCGATGAAACTGATGAAACTTTGGCACAAACTCCTTCAGTCTCATCGGTATCCATTTTATTTACATTTAGTTCAAAATCTACCAAGGCAACCTAGGAAACTATATTGCCAGCTCATATAATGGAACTCGGAAACAAAAGGGGAATGTTAACGTTTTATCAAAGACACAAAAACCTGATTTTTTTTTTTCATACTTGCAGGATTAGAGGATGTTAAGAGTGTTTTAAAGAACAACTTGTTCAACTTATTATAATTTGAATTAATTAAAATCTTAACAGCATGGCATTTAAATCTGAACTTTCTTCGTTTACATGAAACCAGAGGTGATATGACTCACTGTTTGAGCATCTACATAAAACGCTTTGTCTTTTTTGCAATGTGAAAAATGTGTATAATTGATTTACATACAATTTTTCAAATAACCGATGTCACTTCAATCTAAAGCACTTCTTTGTTAAATCCTGCACACAACCCAAAGACCTCCAATTCTCTTGCCAAACCATTGCGGTGTTTCCAGAGATGATCTTACCCATAAATCAATGGGGTCCTGGACTGAAACTGGCAAACCCTACACCATTAAAGCAATAAAGAGACAGACTAACGACACCACCTACACATCAATGACAACCACATGGGCGCGATGCCACCAGCAAAGACTCAGACACACTCAAAGGCATTACTGCAATGCATCTTAAGGGCAGGACGCATTTTACTGAAGAAGCGAGGAAAATGTAATGCACTCGTCTGCAGAATGAGAGATTTCTGCAAACCACTACGGAGACGCATGTGTGCTTTTCTGATTGACGAGTTTATGCTGTACATGTTGTCCCCGACTGTTTAACAGTTTAATTACAAACATTCAGTATTAGAAGATTTCTATTCAGTCAGGGTGGGTATACAAAAACAAGATGGAAACAATACAAAAAGGGAATTTTGGAGAGTATTAGATATAGACCTTGGAAAATACGATATATTTACTCAGTTTAAATTGTAACAAATGAGAAAAAACTTTTAATTGATATTTAACTGGAACTAGCACTTTAATACTGAATGGGATGCAGGCAAACAACTGTCAGACTGATTCAAACATAGACAAATTAAAACCTGCAGTCTGGACACACAATATGTCCAGCATTTAAACTACTGTGCTCATATGATGTATATGTTATGCATATTTAGATATGCAGAAAAGCAAAAACAATATATTTTCTGCATACAAAAAATTGAGAAATATTCCCCAATTTGGAAGTGAAGTTTAGGCAAACACAAAACAAATCAGTTATTACTATTTAACCAAATAAAAAAAGATTGAACTATTTTGACAAAATACTAGAAATTTCGCTTTTCCTAATATGATTTTCTACTTATATTGATTTACACTAAGTTTGTTTCCAGTTCTAATGCATACCACAACCCTGGAGAAAATACGAAAAGTCTTAAAATAAATCAGTCTTTTACTGTGCATGCAAAATCTCAGATTTTAATTTAATGGGATGGAAATTATGGGAAGATATGCGTATATCTGGAAAGGTATAAGAGGCAGCGTTTCAGTGCACCACTATTCCATAATGCAAACGCTTTGCCCTGCAATAAAAAGTTACAGCACACGAGTCAAGTGCAACCTGTCTGATCATAAAACTGCTCCACCGGTGCAACATAAATGTCTTCTCAAGGTTATGAAAGTCAGTGGGTGCAGTCTAACACTGCCACCTGCAGGATCCAGTGTGTCCTGCAACAGATTACAAGTTCTTAACCCTCCCCCCCATTTTACACCTTCAAAACTCATGGCTGAATGTGTTTGTGGGTTTTCCTCGAGCCACAGCTGATTCTGTACAAATGTCCTCATGCGCTGAAATACTGCAGTGCAAAGAAGCAGCATATTTCATGTCCAAAAGGAGACGGTGACCAGCAGCAGAACGAATCTGCTCGACAGAGAAGATTCAAATGACACTGATAAAGAATGAATACACTGAAATGACACGGAAAATTCATGACCTCATAAATATAACAGCGAGCGTTAAACACGGATGAACGGGCAGCCGACAACCAGCCACACAAAACGTAAAACAGGAAGTGAGGGTTGAAAATAATAAAAAGAGAAAACAGAGAAAAATAAATAAATCACGCTTGTGGATGATGACAGATGATGACACTGCTGATGTTACCGTTGACGGAGTATCACGGATCGCCGTGGTCTTACCAGTGTGGAAACTGCGGAGGTGTACATTGGAGTGTGTCCCGTGGACATCAACACAGGCTGTAAAACAACAGAAGGGACAGGGTAATTGTGCAGGACGTGCGGATGGGTAAAGGGAAGAACAGCGGGCACGACTTGGTTTCGCTTTTCTTCATCATTTGTGAAATATCCCAAATAATTCTGGAGATTATTGAGAAACCCAGATTAAGTGTGAAGTACGCATCGTCTAGTGAGACGATGCGTACTGTCTCACTAGAGACAGTACGCTGTCTCTAGTGTTTGTGACATTTTGCCATGTCACAAACACAAACTTGAATGTAATTTAGATTTTACATAGAGTGGAACATTGTTGTGAAGTAGAATTAAAATAAAACATGGATTTCAGTTTTTTTTTTTACAGTGCAGGTGCATTTTGGCTGCAGTTACACCTACGGCTCTTTTGCTGTGTCTCTACAAGTTTTGTGCAACTAGAGACAAAAATATTTCTATTCACCATTGTGAAAAAATAACCCAGGCTAAGTCAGACTGAATGGAAAGTATGTGTACAATTCATTTATAAGATTAATTAAATTTAGGTCTGGACTTTGACTTGGCTACTCTTACACATCTATAAGTCTGGGTTTTTGTTAAGCATTATTGTCTTTATTTCCATAATCCCCACATAATTATCATCTCTGTTCCTGCTGTGGAAATGACCTCCACAGCATTATGCTGCCAACACCATGCTTCACATTAGGTGTGGTGGTTTTGACAGTGACATTTTCGAAAGCCATCTTCTTCTATTTATCTTGTAAAGGGAAACGTGTGGCTGTAGTGTTACAAAAGGTGAAAAATAGTCATGAAAACAGCCGCAAAGCATAAAGATACAATCATACTGTTGACTGTATGATTGAAAAAACACTTTATGAAACTTGCAACAATCTTCTTGCAAATGCAACTTCATTTAGAGCAGTTAGAAAAATATGACCTAACTCTCCTACCCTTTCTATATTATGTCTGATGTATCAAAGCTTTGATTCTTTATGAATGAATTACAAATTTTAATCATTAGCTAGAGTAGGGTCAGAATTGTAGAACACTGCATGGGGTCAGCGTTTGCTCATAAATAAGATAGTTAAGATATAAATAAAAAGCAGAATCGATTCAAACAGAACATCTGTTTATATATATGTGCGGCTCTGCACAGCTGAAACAGCCACTCTGAGAACTCGAGTTTTACAATTAACAGCAGTGCTGCGGCTGCTTTGCACTGGAAAGGTTTTAGCCATCAGCAGTTCACACTGAGGTCTTAGTATTTAGACAAGCTGTGTTGATGTTTTCCAGCACAACACTAATCAAGAGGAAACGTCCCATTTTTTCTTTTCTTTAAATTTTGCTCACTTTTTCTCAAAATCAACCTGTCCTTTATTTAACGGGCTCATTGGAAATGTTATAGGCTTTTCTCACTCTGTTGCAAATGAAGAGCAGCGCAATTAGGCTGTGAGAGATTGCTTATTTATTATTCCTTCGCTGTAAGTTTCCTTTAAGCTGCAGAATTTCAAACACCAGAACTTCTTCATATATTTGAGCTTTAGTTAATGTTCTGCTGCCAGCGTCGGGTGATGAGCAAGGGAAGGAGGAAGAAGGTGAGCAGGATGAAAAAAGGGAGCAGAAGGCAAAAACTCATTAGAAACGTAGAGCGGGGGAAAAAAATCCCTTTTAAACTAGACTTGTCTTCTGGTAAAAAAAAAAAAAGAAGCAGAAATAAAGGGATGAGCAACACAATGCGAAGACTGAACTACCTTTATGGTCGTCATGGCGCTGTGAGAAGGAAATCCTTATATGAAGAGTAACCACATCAGTCATGAATACCAAACATCGTCATCATCATTGTCATCATCAATCTCATCCCTATCATTCCCTGTGCAACATTCCTTTATAAGTTATATTGACATAAAAAGAAACCAAAACTGCAATCACAACTAAGTAAAATCATTATCTCTCACTAAACATTTCAGAAAAAGTGATTTTAGTGGTGAAAGTGAGGCCAATCTACCTTACAATAAGGATCTGTGATGCTGCGGGTCTTTTTCTCATTCAAAAGTCCTGAGTATCATCTTAGAGGCACTAGATCATCAACGCTTTAAAATACCAGAATATTTTAATTGAAAACTGGGGATCTCTGACTGAAAACTGAAAATAATATCTTCACTGCGTCATTAGGATCATCTAAATCATATGAACAAATCAACAAGAAATGGACTACAAAATATAAAATCAACCTGAACCCTTTTATGTTTTGTGAAGAGAAGAGAGCATAAAAGGAAAAGGCCCACACTTTGTTGCTCCAAGTGGTAAAACGCTACAGAGGCTGTTTCATTATCAGAACGACTTTGTACAAACAATAAGCAACAGGGGTGCTAGTGAGCCATTGGTGATTTTGTGTTCTGTTAGTGTTTTGAATTAATTATAAAAATTTCCCTAAACCACATCTGGTTCACATAAGTCATTATATTGTGCACAGCATCACCACTGACTACTTTTAAAGACTTCTATTGATACTGAAGTGATTTTAAAATGTGTTTTAATTGCAAGTCTCGTCAAAAACAGGCGTCTTGTTTTGACTGACTAGTAATTGGAACTCAGCCATTATTATTGTATCTTTCATGATCTTGAGTAACACCAGCAGATTGTAGCAAACACAGAGATGGACATAATTTCATAAAAAACACAAAGTTAGCTAACTTCAGAAGTAAACTTAATCTTAAATATCTCACCTCAAACGCATCAGTTAAGCCTGAGTTTCAAAGAATATCCAAAGGATTTTGAGCTTTGCTTCTAAGCAGCATCCATGTGTTAATTATGTATTTTCAGTGTATTTTTCCTTTTCTGCCTTCCAGAGGATTCTCACACTTCCATAACATGATTCACATAGTTAATTTTGATCTAAATAAGTTCAAAATTTTTTTTTCCATTGCAGTGAATTCAGTTCTCCCAGAGGAGAAGAGTACCACAAAGCTTAATAATAAATAATAGCAGTGACCTACAAATAGAAATGGAGTTAGTCAGGTTTAGACAAACATTGCAAACAAGCTGACATGGTTCCCTCCCAGTAGATTTTTTTAAGACTGCATTTTCACCTCATAACTTCCAGAGCTCCTAAGCTGCATGTATATACATATATACATAATCAAGGTAGCTAAAACAGAACAATATTGATTTGTTCAACTGTCAAAAACACTTTTCAAAAAGGTTTTTCATTTTAAACAGTACAAAAGGAAAATAAAGTTGGAAATTGAAACAGCCTGTCTGTCTGTTACTTCAAGGTAAAGCAGCCTCAACAGTTTAAAGCCAAGATCCCAATAATCTGCTGAAATGTGAAGTATGTACAAACACTGCTGGTGGACTGATGCACAAAATTAAATGTTCCAGGGTCACTGGTTATGTAATGATGTGGAATTAACATAATTTAAGAGATCTTGCGTCCTCTGCATATATTAAACGCCTTTAGTCGTGTGATGGAACTTGACTAATGCCTTTGCAGCTTGTGGACACATTTTGGTACAGATTACAATACAGATCACTTCAGAATGAGTTGCCAACACATCCTAAAAGGTAGCTCTATGATAAAGTGTAATCTAATGTAGGCAACAAAATTGCATATAATATAAAATGCCATGACAAAAAAGAGAGTATATGGTTTACTTTAGAGCCAGAAAAAGATGGGATTTTAAAATGATTGAACTCAAATTAAACTGTTCTTTTGGTGACACGTAACCAAACTAAAATCTGCATTATTGATGCCCCATAAAAATGTTATGTACAAAATAATTTCCTAGCTCTAGTAATTAGAATTAGACAACTAGAACAGCTGCACGATTAATTATATTAAAATTTTGAATGTTTGCTTTACATTTTGATGCCTATATATATTTTAATGTGACCAGTGTTGTTGAAACACCACATGTGAGAGAATAACAGAGTGCATGTACAATATTGAATCGGCCATTTCAAATGGACAGAGGCGTACAGAGATTGAATTCAACTCTCTTGTACAAATGTTTCACTCTAAATCAGTGTATAAAACAATGTATAAAAAATAAATAAATGTTTTAAATGGATGTTGATTCATCATAGTATTGGTCATAAGTGAATAACTGCAGATTGTGGTTGAGCTCATTAAATTTGAACTTTTAATCAAAGTGGTACTAGTGATAGAAAAACACCACAAGCATCTGTAAGCTGATTGAACAAGTAATGATCTGAAGACACTGGAAGGCAGTAATCATAATTTTTACTCTTCCTTAAACAGAGTTGATTAACACATAATGGCAGATTTTAGAAGAGCAACTTAGAGGAATGAAGCCTCTCTCCCATCCCTTTAATTAAAGTATTTATCAGTTTTTGATAAATCAGACCATCCGCTTTGATGTACGAGTTGTTTGTTCTGTCCTTCATACATTAACATTTGGATCATCTGTCACATTTTGCCCAATCCAGACAGGAATTTTTTTTTCTAAAACTGCATGTTGTTTTTGGAAACAACATGTTTCTGAAAACAACATCGAGCCATTTTCAGAATTTTTTTCATCCACGAGGAAATGGACAAAACACCATGAACGGTCCAAAACATTATTTTGACCTAGATGTCTTTCTGTCTGAGACTTCAACACAAAGATAAGAGGAGAAAGAAGCCAAACTAAATTAGGACAGAAAAATATAACATTTATTAAAGTTGCAGTATGTAACTTTTATAACTTTTTTTCTTTTACATATTTGTACAATCTATGACTGTGGTATGAGACAGACGATCTGTGAAAAAAAATCAAGCTTCTCTGACATTTCCGTGCTCCCAGTGCCAACTAAAAACAACCAATCAGAACCCGGAGGCGGGTCTTAGAGCTTGTCAATCACAATTTCGTGTGGCGATGCTCATCCCCTTCCTCTCTGCACCCTCCGATACAGCTACACCTTTTTCTCATCAGCGGATCTTGTTGTGAATGCTAAGGTTAGTTAGCTTAGCCGCCAATGATGGCAGACAAACATTTTTTCTGTAATGGTCAGACAGCAGCGAGTACGCGAGGTTGAGTGACAGCGTCAACATCCTCCTGGCTCCATCTATCTATCGTGTGTATAGATAGATGGATAGATGGATTAAGTTGTAACTAAATCAGAATGGCCCTGTTCTGTGTGTCTGTGTGTGTGTGTTTCGGTGTGTATGGATTGCCACACAAAAAGAGCAATTCATGTGAGCCATGCAAATTATATCTATTAATGGTTCTGTATTGCCAGTAGCTGGTCTGATTACTGTTTTACTGTTTTTACGCAACTCCACTCCAGACCTCAGTTTTCTAGTGTTATAACACCCAGTAAGCTTCTCAGCCTCCTTAACAAGAAATCTCCATGGTTATCTTTCCTCACACTGAAGAGATGAGTGTATAATTTAAATGACAGCAAGAAATCACAATATGCCAGCCTTTCTTTGCTGCTTATTAAATGGCAGCATTTCATTTTGGCTCATCTAGGGACTTCACTTCTCTCCACCTGTGGGAAATCTGAAAGAAATGGTCCCCCATCACAGAAAAACAAAAACAGGATCTTCTCACTCTCAATTGGTAAGAAGGTTGTTGGATAACATATGTGGATACATGAGATGCATTATGTTTGAGTGGCCGCCGCAGCTTACACCCGTACATTTGTAGTTACAGAAGAATTGAGTTAGTGCACTTCAAGCAAGCTGCTCATGTTCCCACTGATGTCAGCTTGCTTTGCTAATGGTAGCTCTTACGATGTCCGTCTCAGTACAGACACACACCTAAGTGCATCATGAAGTCCATATTTGTGGGGGGGAGGCGGGGTTAGCTTCAATGTAATTTAGCATATTTTGTCCACATAAATAATGATGACAGCTTTGATTTAAAAGAAATGCTGACTGGAATCACTTGTGCTCATTTCTCTGGTTTGACCACGCCTGGTTCATTTGATCATATTATCTGCCTATTGTCTGTCCTTAAGGTATCTTGTGTCCAGACGCACTTTGAGTGTGGATATCAGATCGCCTGATGTTCATGTTCATACAGGCACAAAGCTGACACATGACGGCACTGCAGGCCATATTTAATTATCAAATAAGATTATTTTCCCCATCAGTGCCCTTAGGTGGGCAATGTAGGACTCCAAACCAGCCAACATGTGGTGCTAAGTTAAATCAGATACTGCTTAGTGTCTGGATGGGACATAAGATGAACAAAAGCATAATGTCAACCTGCTTACATCAGGACTTTCCAATGATAAAGAAATGTAGAAGGACACCAACCAATGGAATGTGAAAATTTTTAAACAGATTTTTGGTCTAATCAGTTATACGCATTAAATTCTGGGTAGAAAAAACAAAAACTCACCGTGTCTCTAAATGTTGATTATAGGACTTTAAATACTATATTTATTTTCATTTCTTTTCCCCAACAACTTTGAGGTTTTTTAGCAAAAACAATTGAAAACACTGGTTTGAGTTTATTCAGGATAATAGAAAACATACATCAGGTTAGATAACAAAATTTATTGGACGATAAATTGTCTCAGTAATTATTGAGCTGAATGATAATGTTGTTTTTTTGAGACCATTTTCTATTAATACACAATGGTATTACACCCTCAAAGATCAGTAAACTTTAAAAATTATAATGAACATTTTACACTGGGACAGGAAGACATTTTTAATATCCAAAATAAACCAAACAGCAGAAACAACAAATCAAAGGAATTATGAAGTACCTGTAAACAGAATTGTCCTCCTAAAACAAAAGGGTTAGTTAAGACCAAAGTACCAGATTGAAGACCAATTTTGGCAGAAAGATAACGATAAATCATCCAACTGGAGATTTTTAATATTGTGATTAATTGATTTATTGTTTATTGTGACAGGCCTGCCTATGGTAATTGCAGAGTTTGGCTAAAATGTTCCTTTTTAAGTTGTGCCTTGACAACAGGCTTTTTGTAGCCATCAATAAACCTATGGTGTTTTTTAAACTGAATATAAATCCTTAATCCCACTGAGGAATTTTCTCAACATGGAGATGTAAAGCATATGCCAGCCGTAGACTCAAATGACTCTTCTGGATGCCGTGGATGAGGCGTGTGATGACGTCACAGCTGGATAAGACACAGACTCTAAAGGTTTCTTTCCACGCTGCATCGCCAAAGAAGATCATCTTTGCGGTGTGGGTGAGAATTTGTGGCCCAGTAGCTGTTGCCACAGCTTATTTCAAACTATCCCTCCGGCGTACGCTGCTATATTGACAACACGACAAGGCAATTTGACTGTGTTATTCATACACAATGAATCGCCTGATTCATTCTGACAGCACTGACATGTTCATTGACAGATATTTATTTTTCGAGGATTTTGTTTTGTTTTTAGGTGATCAATAATGTGTTGCTGTTTGCACAAATCATTTTGAGAAATGGACTTACTGTTTTGGCAAATGCCAAGGACGATTCGAGAAACGTTCATGGCCATGTAGACGTCTAAATGGAACTGTCCATTAATCATTTTGCACAATATAAACAATTGCGAAAACTTTATTATCTTCGTTGTTTAAATTTTGACAGCAAAGTTGCTTTGCAAAATGTGTTCTGGATTATTGAAAGAGGAGATCAATCACTTTGCCAATGCTGCATCAAATATTAAGCATGGTTGATAAATTACTGGTATCTAGAAGCAAAGAAATAATGAATTCCTCTTGAAACGTACTGCATTTGCAAATTGGAGTCCATTGCACTGCAAATTGCAACCTATCCATCCACAATGTCTGTAAGTAAACGTGTGCATGTAATACCTTGACAGGAGAGATATGCGTGTGAGGCGTGTAGCCGTGTATGGCCTCCATGGCAGCGAGGTTCTTGTCACTCATGTGAAGCATCTCTGCACTTTTCCCTGGAGCCAGATGTGCTGGGCTGTGCTCCAAGGGGGGCGTCTCCTCATCCTGGTACCTGTACTTCTGCAAGACGACACACAAGGAGGCACAGAAAAGATTATCCAACTAAACTGACCTCAGGTCCTGGGGTAGTGATTTAATCAGTTAATGGGATCAAAATCATCATAAATTGAGATTTATTTATAGGAAATACGACTCTGAAATAGAAAAGTAAATTCAGCGGACAACCACAGCAGTATTCCTGTCAGATTGCCTCCATTAACCAAATGTTGGCAGTCTATAAGCACAGCTTGTGCATCGCATAACATGTGTGACGCCTACAAGTGAAAAGTGGAGACATAATAGCAACAAAGGCCTCGAAAGCGTTCTGGCATTTTACTTTGAATAGTTATCGTCCCCCACAGCCACATGGAGCTACTAGAGCATTGATTCATGAGTGCTTTATGAGGTAGCAGTTCATGCAGTTTCTTCGTGGCAACCTCACTCCCCTACCAATATCCCACACCTGGGCAACCTGCCAGCAGCCCACTGTTTCAGCCACACATGGTAGGCTTCATCCTAGGCGCGATGACACAGAATCTGCACACTGCGATTTCCATCACAAACACACGAGAAGGTGGGCAGCGCAGTCACAGTGGAGATCTGTCACACTGTTCGGTGCCTCGAAGCCCGTATTCAACAAATCCTCCAAAGCCCCCAGGATCACAATGCTCTACTGTGCTGCACTGCAGATGTGAAGCGGCGCTCTCTAAAAAAGATAAATCCTCAGAAATACATTTTAGTTTGTTGGCTATTACTCACAATTTCCCACCTCGCTCTTTTTATTTTATTTTATTTTTTGGGAGGGGGGGTGGCAAAGCAGACAGGGAGAAGGAGGTGCATCACTGAGCCCTGTCTAAGACGGGCTGCCTAGCAACCGGAGCAGAGCAGAGATTGCAGTGCCACAGTTGGGGCTGGCAGCATCGGCCCTCGATCACATTACACTGAGACAGCAAGAAAGTGAGGGAGAGAAACAGATAAAGATAGAGGAGAAAGCAAATGAGGAATGGGTAAAATGAAAAAGTGAGACCATCAGCACAGCCACAAAGTGGGGAGGGGATCAAGATGGAGTAAGACAAATAAAAAGGAGTAATTGTAGAATAACAAGCTTTTTCTGCACAGTCAGTTACTGCCATATTAATGCAAACACTGTATTATATAGCCAAATATCCCTCACTCCCATTTTCTTGCCCCCAGCTCTAACACTAACTGATTATGATTTTAAATAATATGTAAAAAAAAAAAACTTTCAGAATTTGGTAGCATTATTAATGCTCATGGTCAAAACAGCCCACAGCTCCACTGATCTCCCTTTCCTGCATGACCAACAACATCCATGGTGCCACTCTGCCTTCTGTCCTGCTGGTGGGGGATGTGACTTTCAGTTCATGGAGCAGGATAGACGTGCCCTTCTGGACAGGCATGTGGGAAGCTGGGAGGTTAGAAACAGGATTCACAGACATGGACATTTATAGGAGGCACTGAAATAAATTAGCTTTATATAGTTGTATAATGTGAAGTGGTAGCAGTTTCTTTTTATTAAATGTTAACTAAAAGGTAATAATTGAATAAATCATAAATCTGAGTGGAGGGTTTGCTTTTCATTTTACAGGTGACCTGAGCGCTTGAGCTTCAGCTCTGTTGTAGAGATAGACAAAGATACGTGTTGGGGTGAAATTTTTTTCTTTTTGTTCGTGTATCAACTAATGTTACCACTGCAGTACAGCCAGAGTCTAAAGGAAGATAGAAAAGCAGCCATTTAAATCTCAAAGGATGTAAATTCAATCCTAGTAAAAATTAGTGGTTGATTGTGCTTCGTCCCTGACAAGATAAATATCTGTCTATTTATTTAAACTAAATTGAAACTTCTCCAGGAAATCAAATAAAGTGGCTTTTTGATGTTTTTGTGGCCCTTGAGGTTTTTTTCCTCACATTGATCAGTGAGGAAAGAGGGCAGAGAGAAAAGAAGGAGGATAATCAGCAAAAGTCTTGATTTCAAGAGTTAAAACCCTAAACTAGATATGCAATAAACTTAGTTGCTGAAAGTTCAGTAAGATTTAGCTCACAAGAATAAAACTAAGACAGGCCAAATAAATTAAAATATGCTCTAAATTTTTTTTATTGTTATTAAATTCTATTTCCCTATAAACTATGACATGCTTCCCTGCCTTACTGAAGAAATAAATCCCCACAGCATGACGCTGCCAACACTATGTCTCACAGTGGGGATCAGAGTAAAGTGCAGTGTTTTGCTTCCACCACACAGTTTTTTGCAGGTTCCCTAAAAACATTTGATTTAATAAAATCAAATGTGATGGATCACATTGTATTGATCCATTACATAAGATTCCAACAATATAAACTGAAGTTTATTATAAATTTTAAAAAGTGGCACTATAAAGATGGTATTTCCTAAGAATCTAAGCAGCAGAGAGTAATCTATTTACATTTGCTTTCAAAATAAATGCATTTCTTATTTGAGAAGTTTTATATGGGCTTGTTTGAAGCATACTTTGTACATGATATATGTTAGCTAATGTGTGTAAAATTCACCAAGACCTAAAGTATGTTGGAATATAAGATCATTCAGAGTTCGCTTCCTGCGCTCACCTATTTTATCAGTGGCCCAGGCTTTAGAAATAGGTCTTCTATCATCTGAGCAGCAGAAACTAATCTCCCTACACATCAAATATGTAGGCCAGAACACCTGCTGGATAACAGTTAAGAAAGCTTCACACCGCCCCACTCAAAGGTACATAAACCAGCCACAAATTAAGTTTATGGCTTTCGATCTTTAAAGTTAAAACATGCGGAGAACGACAGCCACTCTCAAAGAGCCGTTTGTCTGTCATGGTTATCTGAATTTCTTCCCCCCCATGACAGTCCGTCAAAAATACAAACCTTCTCAGTTTATTTTCGCTCACAAGTGTCTTTGCAAGTGCTAAACCTCAAACACAGCTTTCATCTCATTTACAGTATCGCGATTGCTGCTGCCAGCCGACACCTACCAGTGAAACTGTTTATTTCATGTATATGTAGCAATCAGAAGATTCAGATATCCTGCCAAATGTTACCTTCAGGCGTTTACTCCAGGGCATCTCAGCACAGCACTCTGACAAGTGCTCACGTCCTTTACGGTGCGCGCTTCAACAACAGACTTAACATTCACCATGGGGCAGAGTGCCTAGAGCTGCACGCATCAGGATGCCAGTGTGTGAATCCAGACAACCTAAATAAAAACGGGGAACTATAGCAAAGGAGAGCTTCTTTATTTCCCCCACGGAGACGCTCTAGATTCACCATCTTCACACAAATATAACTCGTCTATTGGGTGGAGTCATTAATCTCATTGCAGAGCAAAACGTTAGCTCCTGTTTAAGTAGCTTTTCCAGCATTCTTCATACTTTAATGAAGAAATTAACAAAGTTAATTGGTCACTGATAGCAAAAATGGTTTCCGAGTAAAATAGATTTAAATTGGATAAAGTGTAAAGAATACTGCAGTCACATCAAGTAACATGGAAAAATCTCAGTTGTGTCTTTGTAGGTTTAAATTGTAAGCTGTAAGTGGTTCTGATAGGTTAGTAACTTCTATTAAAAATATTTTTTTCCATATTTGTTAAAGCGTCACTATGTTCTTAGAGCAGAATATGAGACAAATAATCTGTGAAAAAGTCTAGCTGCCCTGCCTCCTTTCTGTGGTCCTGCTGCCATCTCCAGAACTATGCTGCTCGGTCAGAAATAACCAATCAGAGCACAAGAAAAAGGTCTACAACCTCAAGATCGCCTTTTTGCTGCAGCCGGAAAAGCAACTTAATGTTACAAGAAAACAGTTTATCCGCCATCGTCGGCGGAAATGCTAACTAGCCTGCGAATTCAGTCGGCTCCTCTGAGGAGAAGGAGCTGTAGTGAACCGGGGAGCAAGGGGTGCAGCAGCAAATACATGAGTATGATTGACATAATGCCCTCCTCCTGGCTCTGACTGGTTGTTCCGAGTTCAGCATTTCTGCAGGTGGCAGTAGAATCACATGGAGGAGACACAGATTTTTCACAGATTATTTGTCTCATATCATACAGTCTGGACAGTTTCAATAAACACAAAACAGTTTTACACAATACAATATATTTTATTACATGGTAATTTTTGTTCTTCTTACTGCAATGACTTTCTGATCATGCTTTATGTGAATAAGAAATCCACACAAATAATAATCACATTAGAGTCATAGATATAGTAAATTGTGCCACATTTTACTGGAACCTGCTTCCTGTGCGGAAAGAAGCTCAACTGGATGATGTGACGTAACATTATAAGAATGATGAACTCTTAGAGCCTCGTTTTTTTTGTTATTGTTGGTTTGTATTAAAGCCATTTCGGAGCATTTATAGAGCTTATACCAAAATATTTAAAAAGTGTGAATTGGACATTTGCTAAAGTAAGTGGGGTCTACAGTGTGACTATCTTTCCATCTCTCAGATCTTAACCGCAAGCTTTGCTTCATTAACCAAAGAATGGTTCTCTTCACATCAACCTGAGTGAATGAAAGGACTCACAGTTCAGGTTAGACCTCAGGCAAAGCTCCGTAACCGTGAATCCATCCCATCCCCCCTCTATCCGCTGAAGCATGTGCACACCATTTTTATGCTGAGTGCATGCATTCTGACGTTTGTAGCACTCACAGTGAGGGATTGTTAGTGTTAATCCCCACCAGTTGTCCGCAAACATATTCGAGCCGGTGGACATTGTTTTACCTCATCCGATGAGCTTCAGGGAAATTAACATGCAGTAAAAGGAGCAAATGATCATAAGGTTTGCGCTTAAAATTAGCCTTTTAAGCACAGAGGGGTAATGGGTTGGACTAAGTGGGTAAACAGCAGCGTGGTATTGGATTCCTAGGTAACAAAGAGGAAAATCTACATTTTCCTTTAAGTTGATTCAGGCCAATTGAAATACAACAGAAAATTATTGAATTATGGCTCCTTTTGTTGCTGATCTTATGTTTAATATTGATGTTTTCCTTTCAGAGGCATTTGTCCATTTTCTCTTGTTGTGGAAAATGCTGTACTAAAAGCTTATTTATGTATTTTGCTGTTTAAGAATATTTAAAACCCGATGGGCAAGTAACTGTGACTCTGTTTGGACTTCAATGAAGCTCAAAATTGATTAGATTTTACAGCTTGCTGATGCATGTCTGTATACCAAATGCTTAGTGAGGTTTACCACTGAAACATAATGACCTTTTTCTGACAACACAATTAATTCAGTTTATTCTGCATTAACTTCCAGCCCACCACTGGTTACTGTAAAACCTTTACTGGTAGTTTTTAAGACAAGACAGGTATTCCATGTTACAACATCACTGTGATATTTATAGAAGATAGTGTCAGCAGTGTAATACTAAAAGTAACTCTAAAAGTCTCTAAATGTGGTGCACATTATGTCACCACTCTCAAAATAAACTGTTCTGACAACATATACAAGTTAAAGTCAACAAAGCATGAAGATGGGGGTTTTACCATTTATGTGATTTTAAGCTTTTTGTTGGACAATTATTAAAAAATAAATTTAAAAAGTTAGCTTGTATGATTCTTGTTTTTAATTAAAGTAAATGTAAAATGTACTTATAATCAGCTTTTGACACCTTTAGTCAGCAGCCTATTGAATGATTCCTGAACTATGGATTTAAAATATGAGCTTTATCTCAATAATAGCTAAGTATTTTCATAAATTGCGGCCATGTTTTTTAAAGTTGTCAAATCTCATGTGTTTTTGTCTGAAGTGTGTGACACTCTCCTCTCATTCATCTTTGTTCTGATCACTGCTTGTGTCATGTTTATAAAATATGACAGATTATGACCCCTGATCCAATAAAAATAACTTCAAGGGATCTCCTGCTGGTAAAGATATTTTATTGGAAAAACATGACCGCAGACAATAAGTAGAGTATGACACATTGCCTTAAATAAACGATTGCTAAAACGGGTATGAATTGGTTCATTTTGTGGAACACTAACTTTTAAAAAACCCTAAATTTTGTGCTGCCATGTTTATTGCTTACAGCAAGTGGACCAGCTTTGCATGAATCATTTTCCATCCATCCATCCGTTATCTAAACATGCTTGTTCTTGCAGGATGGAGACGGTGGAGGGGGGCTGAGGTTGCCTATCTCAAGCAGTGATTGGGCGAGAGGCGGGGTACAACCTGGACAGGACGCCATTTCATCGCAGGGCAAGATGTCATTCCCATTAGACTCTAATGTGTGAGACCTAATAGGTTTAATTTAAAACATAGTATCAATAATTATTTCATCTACAGATACGTCATGCATAACATAAAATATGCACGACTCTCCTTTAGTTTCCACACCTCAGCTACATGATGTTCCCAACATAGTGAAATAGCTCGATTTTTCTTTCCTAGCAAGAACAGTAGAGACCCGACAATGCGGGGAGGTGGAGGAAGGGAAAGGCATGCATTTCAATTCAGTTCAGTTCAGTTCAGTTCAGGTTATAACGGTGTTACGCTTTACGCCATGCAGCCAGAGGAAACTCTGGTCACGTCATCACTCCCTCTGGCATCTTAATTAATTTAAATAAAAATACTTTTGTGACTATGTTGTGATACTATAGTATAAGGGTGCGTTCACACTGCAGCCTGAAGTGACTCAATTCCGATTTTTTGGCAATTCAGATTTTTTTTGCCGGTCGTTCACGCCAGTAAATGTGACCTGTATGTTCTGCAGTGTAAACGGGCAAACGACCTGAAAGTGTCCCGCATGCGCAGTAGAGGGCACAATAGGGTCAACTTTCTCAGTGTTCTGCCAACCGGCATAAAAAGAAGAAGAGCTCAGTGTTTGCGGAAGTAAACATGGAGGCTAACGGTGGAGCTTAGCTTATATATTTGAAGTTGTTATCCGGCTGGAGTAACATATTAACAATTTAATCCTCATATTGCCCATCATGGTTGTTGTTTTTCTTCCCATTTGCGCGTATCAGGACATAGAATAGTGAGATTTGTTGAGAATCAGTGACGTTCAGTTTGGATGAATGCGACCTGGATGTTAAGTCACATTTGAATCGGATATGTATCGGATATGGATCACATTCTAAAAGAATCCAACCTGAGCTGTTCACACTGCCATGAAAAGATCGGATACAGGTCGGATTACGTCAAAAAAATTGGAATTGGGTCACTTCAGGCTGCAGTGCGAATCAGTAGCATAATCAGTAGCATAGCACAGATCAAAGTGGAATGAGTGAGCAGCATGTACATGAGAATGATTGACAGTGCTAAGACCCTTTTCCTGGCTCTGATTGGTTGTTTCTGACCAAGCTGTGTACTTCTGCAGGTGGCAGTAGGACCACATGCAAGAGATAGAGGAGTTTGATTTAGTTTTTTTCCACAGATTATCTTTCTCTTAATACTCTCATGACAGTTTTAACAAAAACATGAAAGAATCAAAGCAACACTTCAGTTATGTTTTAGATTGCTGAGGGATAGATAAAGGAGTAACTTTATAAAATTATATAAAGCTCAAACTTGATTTCAGATAACATCTCTCATTTTCTCTCTCTCTCTCACTCATTCTCTTCTATCCATATTTACAATTTAAGATTGTGTGATACTGTATGTGCGCCTCTGGATTTATCAGAGGCGCACTGTTAGAAACTGTTAGAAGCGCAAATAATTGTCATCTTAGTTCAAACTTTCATGCTTTAAATTTGTGGCAACTGTGTTAAGTTTGATCTTCATTAAATCTCATGGAATGTTTTTTTCTGGCTTGCAAGGGCAAACTGAAAGTAATATTTTATTGTCAGTGTACTAGTACTACTTGAACATTTGCTTGCTTCAGGCACATCATTTTCCTGAAAAGGCACACACACAAAACAGAACAATGCAGATACGAGCTTCAATGTTTCTGTATCAGTTGATTACGAGTTAAATAAATAAAATGGGTCAAAAACATAGTGGGAAAAAAAACCCATTTTGCATACAGCGAAGACCAGACAACACAGCGAAGCAAAATCCTTCCTTTTTTGTTTTGTGCATCATCTGATTGGCTGCACCAAAGTGAGTGGCAGCAGATCATTTTCATATCTGTTTCCCAGTAAAGATATCACTGAATCAATTCCCCCAATGAGATAATTATCGATCCAGAAACCGAGATGAAGGCGCCCTGGTCCCTGAGTTGTAAATCATTCATCACATGAACACTCTGTTCCCATCAAAACCCGATCCTGTGTCTATTGCTCCGTCTCCCAGCGCCCTGCACTGTGAGCGCGCCGCTGAATCATCGCCTGAAGACAAACTCTAGTGAGGCCAGCTGTTTTTGATTAAATGCTGCAAGGCCGCTGATGAGCGTTAAGCATAAAAAGCACATTAAAGCACTGATGAATGCTAGCAAAAAAAAAAAAAAAAACAGCAAAGACCTTCCTTAATTAAAGCGTAAAATCAGAATTTGTGCCAGGTTTTGTTTAAGAGCAAGAGGTTATGCAAATATATTCCTTGGACCATCACCTTGGGAAAGTTCTCCTATGGAAGAAGTTTTGCAAATACAGTCCTCATGAGAATAATAAAAACAAGAGCATAAAAAATATTGATAGCTGCAGCCCATAGAGAAGCGTTCCAACACATTGTTGTACATTGCAGCAATATACTGTACATCTCCAAGATCCAAATTAATTCCCACCTATATCAACTTCCCAGGAGACTGCGACAGAGAAAACAAATGCTGTTAGGGTTACTGAACCTGCACACAAATATTGGCCTTGAAAGAAGAATGCAGGTGGCAGTCAGTCATGAACCCTTTTCATTAATAACAGCAACAAAGTGGAAACAACGGCTCGGAGATAAACGTCTCAGTGTCGTCACAAAACATCCGCTAGCCGCCTAAACACAGGGATATTAGTGGCATGTCAACTCTTTATTAGACATGATCAAACATTTATTAACTATTTATTGTAAAATGCATGATTCTAGAAGAAAATGAGCAATATTTAGAAGTATTTTTCACACGTTCTCAAATGCAATACATTAGTTATAGTAACTGCGCTCAAAAGAACTTAATAATTTGAAGATAAAAGTCAGTTTTTGAATATGAAAGCTAACATGGTGAATGAAGATGAAAGTCCCAAGTAATGTTACTCACTTCCATGCAAATGCAAACTCTTCCTTTAGGATGGAGAACAAATTCAGATTTATATAGGCTTAATCATTTTGAGAAGTATTAACACTATACTGTAAATAATCCTTTGCTAATTTGCACATTGATAGGCAGTCATTAATTTTTATTACTTCTGTAGGCATTAAATGTTTAAAACACTATTAGAGAGCAGATAAAAGCACAATACAGATGTATTTAAGAAATATATTTCTTAAATATATTTAATAATAGAAAATGAACAGAGACATTAGCTGCCAATTGTCCACTTGAATAATCCATAAAGCAGAACCATTGAATCCTTATATTACTCCTTTAAACTGGACATATTGAGCAGACATAATTGAGATTCAGAGTAAAAAAAGTGACATAATACATTTGATCACCAGCAGAAAGTTTGTTTAGTTCATTAAGTTCTATTTCTTTTACAATTAAGTAATTTTCAGTAAGCAGTTTTGGAGATCTCCTGGTTTGCCAGGATTCTCTACCTAATAAACACAGACTCTACTCGTTTGTAACACAAACATTAAGCACGATTATTATAGTTAATCACTAATAAAAGATGCTGAAGACAGTTTACAGTCGTGGAGTTGTGGTATTGCTGGATGGATGATTGCAGCCTAAACCCGGAGTAAAAATAATTATACTGCGTCTTCTCCTTAACGAAGACGGAAGAGGTAGACATGGAAGCAGGCGTAAGGTGTGTTCAAGAACATAAGGGAATATCTGTACTTGTAATACACCGAGAACAGCAGGACCACCTTCTCACCAAACATCCACAAACCAGCAGCATCTTTCAAATATGGAAATTCAGCTCAACAATAAACCATATCAATGATGAATGCTAAGTAGCAAGTTCATATTAAGCATAAATCAAAAGCAGAGAGCAAACAAGGATGAGGGAACAATGAAAAAATATCTAAAGTGAATTAGCTCCTGTGGTAAAGTTGGGGAAAAAAGGTTGAAACCAAATTCAGTTTTCATGAAGCAGCACAATGCCACAATGAAGTTTGTGCTCTCTGAAGAATAAAATGTACATGCTACAACATATTTGTTTCCAACAAAAGTAACTGTCAGTATATATGTTACTATTGGCAGAACTTTGGACAACCCACTTTTTGCCCCCATAGGTTCTTTATAAGATCTACTGGGAGTTCTGGAGCGCTGAGATTTATGGGCTGACTGAAAGGCATCATTTTTAAACATCCAGGTATTTATTTCAAAACGTTTTGATGTGATGCACTCAAACAACATTTAGAGTCTTTGGAGGAAAAACATGCCCATCACAGATAAACCGCCTTACTTAGCAATAGTCACAAGTTGCTTTTCCATATATCCAATCTTTGTTTTACACCAAGTCCACCAGTTTAAGTTCTCACAGTTTCACTTAAAATCCAAGCAGTTTAGGAAACAACACACGACTGTGCTTGGGAGTATTACGATGAGAAACATCACAATCTGTCTAATTGTGATTTCTAATTTGGGTTTCCATGTGTTCTATGGAAACCCAAAGATGCCAATCCTTGCTACAGTTCTCTAACAAAAATCTGCAGACATTTTTTAATCACACGCAAATTAAAGGTTACATGTTTTGTTTTTAAATCTTGAATAGAATATTCAAATATGCGTACCACTAGCATGACCCACAAATATATATATTTTAAAACTGCAGCGATGATTTGACTTTGTAGTAATAACAGACAAACAGTCATACAGAGGGAAAGTCTCAACTGTACCCACTTTGCATTTACTTTCACCTGGAAGAGAGGCAAAATCTGTGATAGAATGAAAAAACTAAATCTTTGCAGCAAACCCAAAATATTTGAAACCCCCACCCCCCCCCAAAAAAAAAACAACCGCAAACAACTTAACAAGAAAGGCTGTTTTCTCTGATAAGCAGCAGGCAACCACTGCTCAGTTCTGATTAGGAACACAACAGGGATGGAAGAGAACAGCGGGAGCACAGTTCATGTTCCCTGGTTTGCAGATGGGATTATGCCTCTGTGTCAGTGTATGGTTTCCCTGATGATGAATGATATCTAAGTGGCCCTGAGCATTAAAGTGCATCTCCCAAGGTCAAAATCCTATCATGCAATTTGCTCTGCTGGGCTGCAAAGAAGAAATGTGAACCTAAAGGCTTTATTTTTAGCCCTGCTGCGAGCAGAGCTCTGAAAATGAACGATGCCTCGTTTATTTATTAGAAGTAAACATTGTTATTATTATTTTCTTGCCAATACCATCCTGCTACAGCCTGTTGTGTGTAAATGGGAATAAACGCTCGGCCGCCCGGTGCTTATAAGGTAAAACCGGGGTCGTTGTGTGGAAGACCCAGTGATGAAGAAATAATAAGACAAGCTAATCAACTCGACAGACAAAAGGATTCGCCGCGGAAACAAACCAAGAACGGCGTTTCCTCCTCTCCTCTCCAGAGGCCTCGGTCCTTTGAATACAGATTTGCATGTTGGCTCACCTTACACCCGAACATAAGAGAGAGGGTCCGGTTGCTGCAGATGACCTTACACTGGCACATGACCGGTGAGAGACACTTTAAATTCCTGACAGGCAGAGACATCAGTCCGGAGCCTCACAGACTCACTCGTGCACAACACGGCACGACCAGAGACGCCGGAGCTCAGCCGAGGCTGAGGGATGTGGGGATGGATGGATGGATGGATGGATGGATGGATGGATGGAAGGGTCGCTGATGCCCCGGTGATAAAAAATAAAAAGAAAGAAAGAGAAAAAAGGGCCGCCTGCCCCGCTGAGACCGCGATACCGTCGCTTTTCTCAAGTGTCCGATATTTGCGCTCGCATGTAACTTAGAGAAAGAAACAAAAATCGCTCATTTTGCTCTCGACGATGAACGCGTGAGTCCACACATTTTGCCTAAAGGCTGGGAGCAGCAGGAGCATCATTCACAGTTTGTCTCCTTCTCTCGTTTACCCCGCTCTCTGCTTGATTACCCGTAAAGTTTGTACACAAAGCGCAGCTGGATTCTGAACAGCGAGCCGCACAGAGTCCAAATGCGATGAACCGCCTACCATCCTATAAAACGGAATTTAAAAAAGCAAATCTCTAACAATATATA
>CAEGAF010181305.1:0-19443 GCA_903067075.1 Micropoecilia bifurca | reverse complement strand
CTCTGTAGTGTTGAATTTAACACCAGCTGACTTGGACACATATAGACACTTTAGGGTGTTAATTCAACACTGGCATTCTTACTGTGTGGGAGTGTAAACTTTGCATTTGGACTGCCTGCCTAGCAGCAGCTTATTTGGATTTAAAGTGACAAGATGCCCTGAAACAGCTCCAAATAGGACAATTTTGTGGAAAAAGTGTAGTTACAATGTCTTGTTTCGCTCGTATTCCTGCGCTAACCCGTTCAATGAAGCCGATCTGATCAGAATCCCAAGTTAATCAATTTTCACTCATGACTCTGGAAAACAAATCTCTCTTTTCCCGACTTGGCAGCCTAACTGGAGCATGTCGGTCCTTGTCCCTTACAGCCTGGTCTCGTCGGCGACCCGCTGGCTCCAAGTCAAAAGCCTCCCAATGCCCGTCGCATCTCTCTCTGTTCCTTTCTGACCCAAAATCCAAGCTGACCCAGTTCTGTGGGAGCCCGGACCTTCCTGCTGGCCCACATCAAAGCCTCATTCACCCCAAACCTGAACCGCATGACCCCTTGCTCCCCCCATTCTGCTGGATGTGGTTCCCATCTTATTCGGCCAGCACCAATAGGAAGCCAGCTATTAGAAACCTGACCCACTTTGTTAATAGCTAACTACTAGCGCATCTAATTGGGCCCTAATTACTTCCTAATGGCTGCTTTGTTTCATGCTGCTCACATTAAACGCTGGAGAGGAGGAGAAAGCGAAGGCTGCTTTGTTTGTGCCGATTTCCAATTAGGGCATGAAAGAACTGGCAACATTAATAAAGGGGAAATCCTCATGAAAATGTGCATACTGTGTAAAAGTGTGGTTGTTTACCACTATGAATTAATGCTCATGTGAATAAAACTTTCATTCTTTGGACTGATACTTTATATTGAATGAGATATCATTCAGAAATGTCTGCAGTTTCACTAAGCCTTTTATTGAAACACTTGTCCAGTCACTTCTGATAATAAATGACGTTTCTCACCAGGCATGTGCAACAATATCCTATAAATTGTTACTGAAACAAGGAGACGTGATGAACAAGAATGTGGCTCAGCACTGCAAAAACACAAAATCCTACCAACTGCTTTTTGTTTCTATTGCAAATATCTTAGCACACATATCTTTCACAATGCGACAAAAATAAGTCATAAGCAGCTTTTCAGCAAGATGTAGGAGTTTCTTTTAAGTCACAAATTTCTTAATGTTGATTAAAATCGACCAGTTCCACCAGAAGATTATTTGATTTTTCATCCTATATCAGTGGTTCTTTACCTTTTCTGAGGTACCGAACCCATCAGATTCATACGCGGCTTCACTGAACCCTTCTGTAGTGATAAAAGGATATTTTTCACTCAAATTCAAGACATAGGGGTGACCCAACTAGAGTCTAGTTGTTTCACCCCAAGATCACTAAGTCTTCTTAAAAGGTAGAGTCTCTGAGATCAGTTCTTAAAAATATAGTCAGTGTTTTCAGAAAAGTTGATCTGAACTGTCCAGGAACGACCCAAAGTATTTAAAATTTGCCACAGTTTCCACAGGTTGGCCATCGAGAGAAACTGGAACCACTTTAAGGTTTAGATCATTTAATTAGCTCTACATTCTTAAGAGAATGAAAAATTAATGATAAATACTTAAGACTTTGCTGTATTCTGATTTAGTAATGTAATATATTAGTTGTGTTACCTCCACACACCACTAGAGGCAGCACCAACCCCGAAAAGATGTGACTAAGGAGCAGATTTAGACGAACACAGAAAGATACAGAATTAGGTAAAAACTGTGAGTTTTTCTGAAGTAATTAAAGACAAGTTCAAATCCCTGCTGAGAGTGAAGCTCCTCCAATCAGGCTCCTCCTCAGCTCTGATTGGCTAAGCAATGTAACGTGATCCTCTGATTGGCTAAGCAATGTAACCTGATCCTCTGCAGCAAGTGATGGCAAAGCTGGGCGTCATCATGTCTTTACCTCCGTGGCAGAGGCTCCGCCGAACCCCTGGTTAAGAACCAGTGTCCTATATCTTGCTGAACAGTTACTTTTAAGTTAGTTTTGTTTCATTTAAAGTTTACTAAGATATTTACACTAGAAACTACACCAAAAATATCTGGTAAGATTTTGTATTTTTGCAGCATATTGTAGGTTTTGCCTGAAATTGCAGTCATGATTTCCTCTTTTCTGTCACCAAAACCGTGACTTTTTAATCAAGGGTTTGTTTTTATATCTTGGCTTATGCACAATACAAACAATCTATTCAAAGCATCTCTAGTTTCCAGTTGTAATCAGATAACCAAACAAATAAATCATGTAAACCAGAGAAAACGGCTGCAGGAGAGACTTGGTCTGAGGATCTTGTCTGTTGTCTCATGCAAACTAAGGTGGGGGGTCTTCGTCCGCCCAGCTCAGGCTCTCTCTCTCTCTGGCAGTTGGTGTTTGAATATTCAAATGTTGCCGGTTGGAGCTGCAATCTGCATGTTGACCTTCTCAGAAACCCTCAGTATAGCTTTACTTTCAGACAGGCTGCAACTTTTAGCAGTAAGATCTGTTTGTTTTTCCTCCTCCACCTCCCGGTAAGTCGCCTCCTGGCTCACATGGTGCAGATTTTTACGCAGACAGGAACTAAAGTGAGGTGTTGCGAGATGTTATTTCTGTTTTTAGACGAGGTTGACTATCTTTATTGCAGAGCAGAAGGACTCTGACCAAAAGCAGGCCTTATAAGTGCAGCAGCTCCGCTTTCTTGATGTGGCTCACTTGGCGAGGCTTGAAAGCACTTCAGTCTGCTCCTCTCTGCTCTTCTAAACAGTTTATGATGGACTCCCTTGTTGTTATTGCTGAGGGGTTTTTACAGCAAACTCATGGCAGGTTTATCCCTTAGCACACGGGTGTCTAAACTTTTTCTACCAAGGGTCAAACTCCCCAAATGGAAGGTCCTCAGGAGAGAAATTAGCTTTTTTCTCCAATTAAAAGTGGGAAAATAACATTATTATGATTACTTTCTCCTTTATTTGCACAATAATAAATTAAACAACTAATACTTTAATGAAACAGACTATAATATGACATTTGTCTTAGTAAACTGTGATTTTTAAAAAATATTTGTTAAAATTATCACTATGTTATGATAGTATAATATTAGACAGCTAAACAGTGAAAACAACCAATCAGAGCCAGGGGGCGGATCTTAGTGCTGTCAATCAACTTCATATACACACTGTTAAATGTGTTTCAGGAAAACAGTTTATCTGTCGTTATTAATGGCTATGCTAACGAGCCTCAGCATTCACAACATGCTATGCTAGCTACATAGTGATTGACAGCACTAAGACCCGCCTCCAGGCTCTGATTGGTTGTTTCTGGAAGAAGAAGACAGAAGAGCTCGATTTTTTTCCACAAATTATCTGTCTTGTGCCAAACTGTCACAGCATGGTGACAATGAAAAAAATATGTAAATAAATGTATATTACTGTAGTTTTGAAGATCTGCTGCTGTTGGATCAACCTTCAAGATCTCTCAGGTTTTCTGGTTCTGTTTCTGGTTCTGGTTCGGTTCTGCATCCCCAGACCATGGAGGAGCAGCATTCAGCTTCTATGCACCACAAATTTGAAAAAACTCCTGGAAAACTGCTGAAACAGGGAGTGCCTTAAAATCTAGAATAAAAACCTACTTCTTTACAGTTGCCTTTGATTAGATGAGCGTTTGCTTGATGATTCTGATATTTGACAAAACATCATGTTTTTTCATTATTCCATATGATGTAAAATCACTTTGAACTGCCATGTGCTACACAAATAAACTTGACTTCACTGTTTGGTATAATGTCTGTCCTTTGGTGCAGATTCCTCGGAGGGCCTGACCTCACCGCTGTCTGTGATGACTGAACTTGCTCCGTTGACCGTCGGCTCCTCCACCAGCATCCTGTCTGCTGCCTCCCACCTGGCTCCTCCATCCTCGGCCTCTCCGTCTACCGCCATTCCCCAACCCAACAGCAGCAGCAGCAGCAAACCCTGGAGGAGCAAGTCAGCGAGCGCCAAGCACACCAACGCCCAACCGCCATCATCCGCAATGCAGTCCAACAAGCCAGAGAAGGACGCATCGACAAAGGTGGAAGCTCCTCCCAAAGCCGCCACCCAGAAGTCGATGCTTGAGAAACTTAAGCTGTTCAACAGCAAATCAGGATCTAAGGTGGCGACACCCCAAGCGGACGGCGGCGCCTCAGGCGGGACGCCAGTGGAGAGATCGGAAACCGGGTCCAACACTGACCCTTTGGAGAACGAAGACGGAAACCTTCGACCGGGGATGAATGGGACGACGGCTTCGACGACGGCCAGCAGCCCCAAGATTGCTCTGAAGGGCATCGCCCAACGCACTTTCAGCAGAGCTTTGACTGCCAAGAAGGGTTCGGTGAAGGGCCTGGACAAGGAGAAAGGGAAGGAGAAGGAGAAAGGAAAGGAGCCGGGCAAACGCGGCCTTGACAGAGCGGACCTGAGGGGGGAGGAGCTTAAGGAGGAAGCGGCGCCCGCTGCTCCGGATGTGGAGGCGTCCAACAAAAAGACGTCCAAAATCGCTAGTTTCATTCCTAAGGGGGGGAAAGTAGCCAAAAAGGAGAGTTCCACCCCAGCAGCACAAAGCGGAATACCAAAGCCAGGAGGCAAAGCCCCGGGAGTCGGGGGCAAAGCCTCCTCAGCGAAGGAGGCGGCGGCGGCGGCGGCGGCGGTGGAGAGGCCTCGCAGCATGCGGCTCGCCATGCACCGCGGCCCTCTGGACAGAGACCGGGACAGCAGGCACTCCAGCTCCACCTCCAGCTTGGCCTCCACTGAAGGGAAGCCCGGCGCCGCCCCGGTGGCGGGTTTAGGCACTACGCAGAGCACAGCCAGCAACACTGTCAGCGTGCAGCTACCTCAGACGCAGCAACTGCACAGCCACCCCAACACGGCTACCGTCGCACCTTTCATGTACAGGTAGGAGGCCGGATTGCCATGCTGGGTTGAATGTTAGCAAACAGCAGAAAGGTTTGGTTTTTGGAGGAGCAGCTGTACGGATTATTGCAGGAGTTCTGACTTTAATCTCATAATATGGATTTTTAATCTCAAAATTCAAATTATTTCTTCATAATTTTGATTTTTAATCTCAGAATTCAGACCTTTGAACTCATAATTCAGATTTTTAATCTTGCAATTCTGACTTTTTACAGAATTCTGACTGGATTCTCAAAACTCTCATATTTTTCAACATTTTGTCTCTTTTTCTCAGAATTCAGAGTTATATAATTTTTACTTTATTCTCAGACCTTTTGGAATCTCATTGAAATACATTTAAATCCAGTAAAACATATCACTTATTTTGGTTTTAGCATGACAAAATTACAGTTTGAACAGAATTAGAAAACACTGTGTAACACAAAAAGCTCATTTTCTTTTGTTTGCTTGTCAAATGTATAATTTCTCTTTGTATTATGTCAACTTTGGCTTCCATAAGCCATAATCTCACAAAGATGCAGAAAAGATTTCCTGAAAATAAACCAAGCAAAAGTGTTATTTCATTGCTAAAACTTTTTTTTGTGGATAATTAGTAGTTAAAATGCAGGTGTTATTTCTCCTCAGTGGCTCTAACTGCTCAGCTGAGGGTTCGTTAGTCAACAAGGACAAAGTCTGGAGTCGGGCAAAGAGCAAAGGCATTCGAACGTCACGCTGTCCAGCCGCAGCGCTCTATTGATTTATCCTTCAAAGACAAAACTTTACTGAAGTCTGAGGCTTAGCAGGCATTCGCTTCTCACCGCAGTCACAAGACTTGAAACGCAGCAGATTTAAAGTCTAATCAGGTTTATCCCTTCTTCGTGACAATTTTCTGATTATTAGGTTCCCCCTAACTGCACCATAATTCACAATCAATGACTTCCTCACATTAATCACTCGCACAATTTGTTTTGTGGCAGAACACAAACAGATGGCGAGGGAACAGTGAACTCTGAGAGCGGCTCAGTGGGAAGAGGCGGAGACGTTTCCTGCACAAAGACCAGCCAGACGTCCATCGAAGACCTTTCAGGTAGGAACTGTCTGCTTCTGTCCACAGTTTACATTTCAAACCTCAGGTTTTTAAAGCAATGTTTTGTTCAGGTGAAGATCCAGAGACCAGGCGGCTGCGCACCGTCAAAAACATCGCAGACCTCCGGCAAAATTTAGAAGAAACCATGTCCAGTCTGCGGGGAACTCAGGTCACTCACAGGTGAAATAATAATAAAAAATATTTATTTAATGATGATGACTTACTAAATCACAACTGACTGCATTTACAGTTGAGAAAGTATCAACTAAATTTCATTTTAATGATCTTTTTCAAAAAACGTTTTGTTATTTTCATGAGTTTTTAAGACAAAAATGATGGTGATAAGACTGCGGATGCACCGATCCACTATTTTCACTTCCCATACCGATATCTGACAGGTTTTTCAGCCATTTTCTTCATCCCTAGTTTCGGTCTACCCACTATTTTTTGTTGCGGTTCTGTTAATAAAATAATCCAGAGGAGTAGTCTCTGTTAGATTGTTTATTATCTAAATTACATTATTTTTCTTAGTACTCTGGAAACCACCTTTGACGGCAGCGTTACGACAGACATCAGCAGTGGCGGCGGCGGCGGATCGTCCGGCAACAACAGCGGCGGCGGCGGCGGCGGGGGGAGCGGTCGAAGCATCCTCAGCCTTACCTCCGCCCGCCCGTCGCTGTCACCATGGCGACTGGGGCAGTCCAGCCCTCGTCTGCAGGCGGGCGACGCCCCTTCCGTTGGGAACGGCTACGGCGGGCGCGGCGGGCGCTACCTGTACCCGGGGCACCTGCGGCGGCAGCTGGCCGGCAGGGGCGGCGCTCTGTGCGGCGTGGAGCTGGGGGACAGAGGCGGAGACGAAACGGAGCTGGACGGCTCCGCCATCGAGGTCACCGGCTACATGAGCGACGGAGACGTGCTGAGCAAGAACGTCGTGCGCGCTGATGACGTCACCAGCGGGTAAGTGGGTGGATGCAGCAGATTGTTTTACTTTACTTTTCACTTTTGCTGTTTTTAGTGCTTCCATTTTGGTTTCTTCTACTTCTAAAAAGCCTTCAAATTACAAATCAGCAGGTTCTGCCCGTTTCCTAGCAACCCTGAAAGCCCAGCCCGTTACCTAGCAACATAAACGGAGCTCCAACATGTTTGGTCAGCTGGTTTTGCAACAGTATTTGCTGCTGGAGAAGACAAGTAGTGTTTTGTTGTTGACTTGCTGCGTTTTGGTTGGTTGTACAGGAGGCTCCGCTTCTGCTTTTCAAAGGTTTTATAACTGCTTATCTGTTTGGATCCATTTTCACATGGATTTATAGTGACAGCTAAATCTGAAAGGAGCTCAGAAAAGAATTAAATGCCATCATCTAAGAATAATTTTATGAAAATGAAAATGTTTTGAGTAGACCATAAACCTATCCTAACATTTTCAGGGAATTATAACAGATCACTTTTAAAGGTTGATGTGATGGATATGATAGATAATTAATATATATTTAATACACAAGTTCAAATGTTGAACTTTTTATGGTTGACATACAGGTTTATAACAAACCAGAAGAGGGCAGTAGTGTTCCTTAATGACTGAACTACACATACAGAAAAAACACAAAACATTTTGTAAGGTAATCTGCCAGTGGAATTAATACTTTAAAAAATACATATTAAGGACATAATGACTTAAAACATTAAGTTTTAAGTCCTTCAGACTTAAAACCTAATGTTTTAGTCAAGTAGCTTTAGTTACAAAGCTACTTGTAAGTTAGTTTTTTTTTAAATTGTAAGTGTCATAAGATGTTTTGCACCAAAATAATAGACCAAAAGTCCTTTGCCAAATTGTTTGTGCAGCTTTTATAATCACATTTATCTACAGCAATTCAAAGCCAACATGGAGCATGTAGAATCAGATGCATTATTGCTGATCTTCAGATCCACTGTTTATGTTTCGTTCACAAAGCCACTGTTATAACATGCTCTTTGCATACTTTGGCTGTTACACTGATCCAAAGCTCTGCTGTCATCATTGTTATCAGATGAAGCTGTAAAAGGCGCCAAGTTGGCCTCAGACTGAAAGATTCAGATGAAGTTTGGAAAACATCTGCATGAGTTTGAACTGATTTCCAAGAGGAACCCAAAGCAGAGGCACCTTTCGTAAAACCCAGAATCCAAGTTTGGAAGCTTCGGTTTTATGTCTGATTCACATTTCCTGGTAAAATATTGATGTATCAATATTTAGAGTAAACTTTGTTTATCACAAAATAATTCCTGGATTGTTGGAGGATGTCTTCATGCTGTATTCTTTACTGCGAAAATGCAAAATGTTTCCAAGTATTTTTGGTGTAGTTTGTAGAGCCAATGTCTTACTAAATTAAACAAAACTAACTTACAAACAACTTTTGAGGAAGATTAATGAGCTTGTTTTAATAATAATTCCTTAATATTGATTACAAAGTGCTACTGGCAGATCATTTGACTTAAATCAAGGGGGAAAATGTCTGACTGTAGTGAAATAATCTACTTTTTATTGATATTAAGAAATTGTTTACTTGAGACAAGCATTTTTCTTATTTCTGGTGTATCAAGATATTTAGACTACAAACCCGACCTAACTTGGAAAGATTTTGTGTTTTTGCACTGAAAACACAAAAAACTGAAGCAGAAATACAAGATTACTGTCAGCACTGCAAAAACACAAAACCTTACCAAGTAATTTTGTTTTTACCGAAACATTTTTTCCATGTTATAAGTGAAATTAGATTTTTGGTTTTAGTTGCTGTAAGTTAGTTTTGCCTTTTTTCGAGTGTACTAAATATTTGCACTGGAAATTAAACCATGTAAACTTTATATTTTTGCAGTGCAGTGATTAGATGATCTTTAAATTATTGCAATATTTCCCTTTTTCTACTTTCAAGTCCCTTTGAAGTCGTGTTTCTAATTTGTCTTCTGTTTTGAAAACATTTCTCATTTTTCTTACACTTGACACCATCATAAAGCAAAGAAAATCCACAAATCCTCTGTTTTTAGGATCCGGCTCTTGTTGACATCTGGACTGTTTGACAAATGACTTTCTGTTGACGTTTCATCCATGTTAGTTGATGTCTGTAGGTGAGAACCATCGCATTTTTATGAAGCTTTAGGAAGAAGTGATGCATGATGACGGTGAAATCAGCTTTTATTTAAACAGAGACTATAAGAGGCTCTTTGTTTTGTGTGTGTGTGTGTGTGTGTGTGTGTGTGTGTGTGTGTGTGTGTGTGTGTGTGTGTGTGTGTGTGTGTGTGTGTGGGTGGGTGGAGTCACCCTGTGGGTTAACCATTTAAAACAGACTCAGACTGATGATGACCTCCCACTTTCCTCTTCGTCCTCGGGACATTTTGCGGTTCCAGCGCAGAGGTAACTGGTTCTTCCACACCGGAGCTGCTGGGACGTTCAGCCACAGAGGAGGAGCTGGTTGCTTAACCGCACTGCAAAAACACAAAATACCAACAACCGCTTCTTCTAGTTTCTCGTGCAAATATTTTAATAAACTTGAAATAAGAAACTTAAAAAAATTTAGGAAGATATTGTAGCTTAAGTCAGAGGTTCCCAAACTGTGGGGCGCGACCCCTAGAGGGGGCACCATGTCATTGCAGGGGGGGATGGCTCCTCCTCCTCCTTCCCTCCCTCCCTCGCTCTCTTTCCCTCTGCCAGACTCAACCTCCTATCAGGAGAGGAAAATCAGCATGTGGAGCAGAGGAGAGCCGCCTCATATCAACACTGAGCTCACTCACACGTTGGCCGGCTTCATTTCTCCCTGATGAAACTCGCTTTCGCCTTTCATCTGTGTGTTTGCGCAGACCCGACGGTTAAACGGACTCATTTCGTTCGAGATTTTAATCGGCTAGAAGCACCAGGACGTGTTTGATTTTGCTTTTGGCTGACATGTTTGAGGCAGACAGGTAGGTTTGTAACATGATATCTAAGATATGTAAGATATCTCTTAGTTTTAAAGGTAAGCTATTATTTTAACTAGAGTGGATAAGATAGGTTTATGGATGACAAAAACATGTTAATTACATTGTTTGCACAAAATTATTCTAAGATATTGAGATTTTAGTTTCGTTTTAGGAAATTCTGATGCTTTAAATCCAAGTAATCTACTGCTGGCCATGTTCCCCAACTCAACATTTACACTCACACGTGACAATATCTGCAAAAAGATGTGCAATTATATAACCATGAATTTTGAAAAGCATTGGTAGAGCCTCCTGAACAACCAACAGTAACGAGTGGTTTCTGAATGGTAAGTCAACAACAAAAAACTCGTCTTTTCCAGCAGCCATTGTACAGCACATGCAGCTATAAAACCAACCGACCACAAGTTGAAGCTCGGCTTGCGTTCCTAGGTAATGGTGCCTGTCATTACACTCTAAAAAGTGTTTTTTTGGCTTAAGTTCATCTTATGGACTTATTTACATTAATTTAACATTATTCTTTTGCTTTTGCTTTGCCAACTTACTTTTTTGTGTTCATTTAACTCAAAACCTACACTAAATAGTTGAACCAACGTAATTGAATTGCTTCCATAGGTAAAAAGCAATTCAATTAAGTTTATCCAACTTAATTTATTAAGTTTATCCATCTTAATTTATTAAGTTTAACCAATTCAATATATTCTAATCATCCAACTTATCATCCATAAACTTAATTGAATTGCTTGTTGCCCATAGAAGCAATTCAATTAAATTGGTTCAACTTTTTCTTTATAGAGTGTACCTTGCAACGCATGCCTGTCGAATGTGACTTAACGATCAGAAGGTTTTTGAAACCTAAAAGCATGAACTTATTGCCAGAAAATATTGCGGTGGGTTTTTTAAGTGCTTGGTCTGTTTTTATAAGCAGCAGAAACCCAAATGGGAGAATAAAACTGTGCAAAACGTGAATTTTGCGAGCTGGAACCGTTGCTTGGGTTGCTAGGCAACCGGGCTAGGCTGTGCTTCCGAGGTTGCTAGGTAACGGCGGAATCCCCAATGTTGAATGTGACTCAACATTCTGGAGGTTTTTGAAACTGCTAATTTTCCAGACACCAAAAAAACATGACCTTATTGCCAAAAAAACGGCTGTGTGTTTGTTTTATTAAGAGGTTGGTTTGTTTTTAAAAGCAATATAAACCCAAAAGGAAGTGCAACATTTTTTTATTTTTTTACGATCGCCTGTAAACAATAAAATGTCTCGTTTGGACAGGTTTCTTCTGAGACAGGTGGATAGCAGTGGGGTTAGATATTAGTGGGACAGAGAAATGTTTGAGCTTGTGTTTGTCTCTGGCCGGTCATCTCCAAGGTGACTTTACCTGTGGACTGGATCTTGTGTCTGGACAAAGTCCTGCTTTAACCGCACTCATTTTTTAATTTAAATTAGGTTGCATACATTATTTTATTCTCTTCTTATCAAAACATTGTGTTTATTATGAGTACAAAAGGAAGATTATTTACTTATTTAATGTAATAGATTATTTGTACTTTTTGCAGATTTCTTACTATTAAATAAATACATTTTATTTAAATAGCACCTTTCATCGATAAAAAAATCCCAAAGTGGTTCACGAGTAAAACAAATTAAAACAAAGATGCACAGGTAAAACACAAACTTGTTAGTTTCCTTGGTAGATTATTTCAGTTATAGCACTGGAAATAATAATGATTAGGGAATTATTGGCTGTCTTTTTGGCTTATTTACTGTCTTTTTTCCAATTTGTAATTGATGAATTCTAGTTTGTGAAACCCCAATGATTTTTGTATTTCATGAAATAGCTTAAATCAGTTCTCTTTCTGTTAGAAGTTCCTGGTTACCTGTTTATATTTCCATTTTAATCTGAGTTTATATAAAGAATGCGTTACATTGTTAGCATCCACATCAACCACCGTCTGTGGGCTTGAGCTAAATCAGTCAGATTTTATATCCATCATTGATCTTTGGTTCATATTTAGTTTCAGTTTTTTATTATCTGCTGGGAACGTTTCAGCATCTTGGAACCACTTTCCAGTCTCCCAACATATAAATCAAGTTTTTTTCTGTTACGAAATGAATTTAATCACTGCTTAGCCTCCTCTTTGTAGATAAGTAGTCAGTATTTTTATATCAGATCTTATCTTTAGTTTTTCTATTCATCCGCATTTGACAGGCAGGAACTGGTTTTTGTAACTAATTTATGTTCTGGTGAAATAAAGAACAGACTCATCTTTTGTCTATTGTGCTGCATCTTCTTTTCAACACTTGGGTAGTAACTAATTACATTTAAGATGTGCTTTTTGGACTATTTTTACTTTACACTTTACTTTAGTAACTTTATTATAAAAGTATTTCTACTCTTACTTGAGTAAAATTTCTGCAGTTTCTGTTTAAGTTTTATAAATTTATATTGAAAGAAACTGATTTGGAAATTTATTTTAAATGATTTTGTGTGTTTTTTTTATATACTAATACGAATTATTGTCATTTTTGTCCATAAAATACCAAATATTCCACTTAGCATTATATTATGTTCTGTCTGATGATGTAATTTTTAAATATAAATGATTGATTTACTCTGCAACTTTTTACCAAATACTCTTTTACTCTTACTTGAGTAAAACTTTTGAGTACAATGTTTGTGCCTCTTCTTTTTAAACACCACTTCTGTCCGCCACATGGGGGAAATCTGTGGGATTTAATTTGCTGTTTTCAGTGTTTTGTTGGGGGCTTTTCTCTGGTTGATGGACGCTTTGCTCCAACCAGAAAACCACTCTGAGCTCCGCCTCCTGAACCAAATAAAGATAATTTATCAGAAAGACCGGACACAGTGTTTTGGATTCGAAAGTGTTGTGCTGCACATTTTCTGCATGCTGGTGCCTAAAATGTTTCTTTTTCTTGCAGCTACATGACCGATGGAGGTTTGGGTCTCTACACTCGCCGCCTGAACCGACTGCCTGACAGCATGGCTGCAGTCCGAGAGACGCTGCATCGGAAAGCGTCGTCAGGACAGGGAGACGCCGACAGGTGGGTGGACTTCAAGTTTCTCCTCTCGCTCTGAAAAAACACTAACGTTTTTTAGTCTAGTTTCTACTGCAAATATCTCAGGAAACTAGAAATAAGACAAAACTAAGTTACAAGTGACTTTTCAGCAGATCTAAGAGCTTAAAAATGACTAGTTCCAAAAGATATTTTTTCCATGCTACTGGTGAAATAATCTACCTGTGTAACTAGGACTTTTTAATTAATATTAAAGGAGTTATTTACATAAACAAGCTCCTATAGTTTGGTTAAAAAAAAGTTACTTCTATGTTGGTTATTTCAAGTGTACTGAGATTTTTGCATTAGAAACTAGATGAAAAAAACACCTGCTAAAATGTTGAGATTTTGCAGCGCATATTTGAATGTCCTCTTCTTTTTCTTTTTATTTTTTTCTTCTATATGGTCTAGGATTTTTAACTTAGACTTTGCTGTTAAATTTGGTTGAGCAACAATTAAAAGTGGAGTTTTAAAACAAACTCATGCTGTTTGCTGATGATATTTTATTCTTGGATAAAATATCCTCTTCCACTTTCTTTCTCGGTTTATTATTATTAATTCATCTCACAGGATCCACTTGATATTAATTATTCCAAATTTGGATTTGTGGATTGTAAAAATAGCGACGTCTCTCGCATGTTGGATTTTCACCGATCGCATTTTCTGGCCGATTGTCATTTTGTTTTTGTCTGAAAAGTTGCCAAGTGTAGCAACAACAGCTGCGATTCCATTGACCTCATAAAAGCACAATTTCAAAAATAAATTTACTCAATGGAAACAAACCAGTTTCAGATAATCTGATGGTTTTGCCACTAGGAAAAGGTGATTATTTTTTGACTGTATTGAAATTGGTTTATTTTGCAAAACTGCAATGAAAACATTTATTTCACATCACTTGAGTTGTTCAACAACTGAATGTTACTACTGAAGGAAACAACAAAGAAGAAGTGGTTGGACAATGATGCCAGCATGTTTTTTAGTGACTTATTCATGTCTGATTTTAATCGCATCTCTTGTTCAATGGAAACATTGCCATTGCGACGTTGTGTTTTTTTGACGTTAGCGAAATGTTGGCAAAGATTCTGATTTCCCAAAATCAAGGAGCTCTGGGTTGATTTATTGGTTCACCTGTAGTTTATAGTCAGTTGTTTCCACTTTAAAATCAGTAAATATTTGTTCTGAAAGTGTAGGTAGAGGTGATATTTGTATATGTTATGAAACTTGTGTGTTGACACGTGGAGAAAGAAAAATGTCAAACATTGAAACACAAAGTGTGAGGCAGCACTTGGTTAATATGACCCATTTCAGAACCTTTTCAGAACCTGAGGCAGAAAAACTTCTCAATAAGATCATTTAGCATAAAAATGTCTTTCCAGATCTGAATTTTATGTCTCACTTTGAGGATGTTTTCATGGTTTGAGATGTCAGTCGTTTGTGTTGGATGTCACCCAGAGAGAAGACGAACAGTTTTGCTCGATCTGTAACATTTTAGTTTGTGATTTTGCTGCTGCCTTTGTCCTGTCAGACAGTTGGGGAAGGATTTGGCTGCTTGTCAGAAGGAAGCGAATAAAGGCTGAGCTGCGCCCCACCATGTAGCTGCAGAAAGATGAGGGGGTTGAAAGAAAGACAGACGATGGGGGAGGGAATAAAATGATGCGAAGATGGACAGCAGAATGGATGGAGACGGCTCTAAATGAATAAGGGGTAAATTAAGCGAGACAAAGGCCTGCTGTGGGTGAAAACAGAGGCAGAGTGACTGGTTTGGGCATTTATTTATCCAGCTATCGCCAGATCCTACTAGGAAGGGAAAAATGAGATTCATTTATATGCATCTATAACCTAAATCCAATTCCACCCAAAAAAAAAAAATGTCAGAAATTTTCTTGAAAAAAAGGGAAATTCTTTTAACTCAGAAAGTCATAAATTTGCAAGAAAAACTCAGAAATGTTGAGATTTTCTAGAAATATTAACTCTCATCTACAGTGACACTAGAAGCTAGGCCAAAAATATCTGGTGGGATTTGGTGTTTTCCAGTGTTGCTCTCTCTCTCTCCCTGTAAGCCAAACTGTCCTCCCTTTGTCTTTCATCTCTCGTTTCCTCCCCTCTTTTCATGCGTGTCTCCTCTCATCTCTTGGTTTTTCTTTCTTGCTTGTTTAGATTAAAGAGTGCGATAAGAAGAGGGTAAAAAGCAGCTAAATGATAAAAGTTGGGGGACTTTTCATATTTTATTTCATGTTTCTCTGTGAGGTGCATGATCGACCAACACTGCAGATGGTGCTTCTCTTCAGGAGCTTCACATTTTTCCATCATGATCATGTTGTGGCTTAATTCTTTATTGAGAGAAATGAGTGGAAAAACGAGAGGTGGGTCTCACCTCATCTCTGCAGGAATGTCTGGTTAATCTCACCGCTTTAAAATTAATGGGATTAATCGGGAGGTTTGGTACGGAAGAGGATTAAGGCCACTGGAAAACATGAAATCCAACCCTTTTCTCAGAAATCTTTTTCCCTAAAAAATCTGATTTTACTCTTAGAATAATGACTTTACTCTCAGAATTTTGACATTTTTCCTCAAAATTTGATTTTACTCTCAAAATTCAGATTTTTTTTCACTTCAGAATTCCCTCAGAATTTAATTTTTTTTCCTTGGAGAGTAACTTTTATTCTCATATTTGAACCTTTTTTTCTCAAAATTTGGACTTTATAATCATATCTGTGACTTTAATCTTATAACTGTAACTTTTTTCCTTGAAAGTCTGACTTTTCTTCTCAGAATTCAGATTTTTTCCCTCAAAATTATATTTTTCCCTCAGGATTCTGACTTGAGAATCAGAATTCTGACTTTTTTCCTCAAAATTATGATTTTTCCCTGAGGATTCTGACTTTAGCATCAGAATTCTGACTTTTTTCCTCAGAATTATGATTTTCCCCTCAGGATTCAGACTTTAGAATCAGAATTCTGACATTAATCTCATAATTTTAAAGTCAGAGTTTTTTTTTATTTTTGCAGTGGCCCTAATCTTCCTTCGTAATCTGGGGAACCATTGCATAAAATGCATTGGCACATGAGCTGGAAAGTCTTGGAGCTGCGAGGCTAAGAAGGGCGACTGGTTTCATCTAGAAAAAGATGAGGCTAATTTAAGTTTTGAGTAGCGAGTTAATGATGCGGGTGGAGGAATGGCGCTGAGCCGTGTTCAGGTTCAGGACTATAATCTCTAATTTATAAACTTCACACGTCCAGACATCTCTGCAATCTGTTGTGGATTTGTGTGACCTGTGTGTTTTTTCCTGTACTCTCTGCATTGCGATGCAGCAAAGTGTTCAGGAGAAGCTGGCGGCTGGAGGGCGGGAGGCGTCAGGCGCTCACGTGGCGCTGGGGCAAAAACGCCGTGACCCCTGAACTCTGAGGTCACAGGCTTCAAAGGGCTGAGGTTCACCTTTAAGAAAACCTTCAAAGCCGTCATGCGAAACGTTTTCCGATAAACCAGACCTGGACTAATGAGCAGACGGGGGAGAAACATGACGTGTTGCTCAGCAGCTGTGGAAAATGACTAACATATCAAATGTACCTGAAGTGTTAAGTGGAAGCAAAGCTGAGTCATGAAACTGCAGACCGTTAACGTACAAGCAGACAATAGAGAATAGAAACTGTGTGCTGATGTGTAAGAACGCTTTCTTATCCCGTCATTAATCTCTGTGGCTGAGAAAAGAGGAAGCAATCTATTATGGTCTGTCCTCTGGTTTGAATCCTCTTTGTTAAAGAAGACAAAGAAGAAGAGGTCTTTGTTGTCTGAAGCTGCTGTGGGAGCACAAAGGATCCACCCCCATCTTTTTCTTTTCTTGTTTCTATTTTTACTAATAACTGCGTTTACATTTTGTAAATTGGAATTATGAGTATAAATTTGCTTAATGGAAACACAGCAATTAAAAAGAGCAAATTTTTTGATAGAAAGGGGTTTTTTTTAATCTCACAACTCGTGTGAGATTAAAAAGATTAAAAGTAGTAACATCCTACTACTACTGCCAGTCAGGATGTTACTACTGGCAGAAACGACAAAGAAGACGACAGGAAGTGGTAGGAGGATGATGGTGTGTTTTTTAATGATTTATTGTGTGAACAAACTTATTTAAATGTAATTTTAATTGACTTTCTTATTTAATGGGAACACAGCCATTACAAAATTGTGGGTTTTTTTACATTAGCAGAACATTAGCAGAGTTTTGTGCACGTTTATAATGGAAACAAATGTAATTACGATATAAGCTTAATAGAAACTCGCAAATTTAGAAAAAAACTGGTGTTTTTTTTTGTCTGAATTGGAAAAAAACTGCAACAAACACTTTTTTCGCATCACACAAGTCATGTGATCAACAACCAGATGTTGCTACTGGTGGAAACAACAAAGAAGACGACAGGAAGTGGTAGGAGGATAACGGCGCAGGATGATTTTTTATGATTTATTGCTGGACAAACTTATTTACATGTGATTTTTAGCGCTTTTCTTACTTAATTGAAATATCACATTTCTGAAGTTGTTTTTTTTATACATTATAGCTGGATATTCACAAAGATTTTTGCACATTTGTAACTGAAATGCAGCTGTTGAGCATCATTTGTCTGCTGCACATGAGGAAATAAAATGTTCATTTGTTTAAAAAGTCAAAAGAAAGTAAACAAGAGAATTGTCGGGTTAAGAGCTTTTGTGTGAGACGTTTTATTTGAGAAAGGCTGCAGCTTCCAGGGAGGAGCAGTTCATGGGAAGGAGAACGAAAACAATGTATTTAGATTTTTATTTTGTTTAAATATTTGGACTAAAACATCTTATATCCATTGAAAAAACTCCCCTATACGGAAAATCCGCCCCATTGATTATGACAAATGAATTAGTGATCCAGAAGAAGCCAAAGTGACTTAGTGACTACAGCCTGCAGTAGGATTAGTGTTTGTTGGTCTGTGCTGTTTTTATTTTAGGCATCATGTGATGCATCGTAAAGTAAACTCAGCCTAATCCACTAACAGACTCCTTCATCAGCGCTCGTTAAAGTCTGATCCCTTCTGCCGCCGTCGTTACCTTTTCATTGTAAACTTCATGCTTTTGTGGAGATCTTTGCCTTTCTTTGCCTTTTCAGACTCACTAAGCGAATAAACAGAACGTTTCCCACTAAATCTCTCAACAACTAATCTCTTAAGTCCTTTACACTGCATGGAGAGACTCCGGATTTATTATTCCACTAATAATTGCTCATAGGGAGAGGAAACTGCAGGCTTTGTTTGAGTTGCACCTCGGAGCAATGTGACACACTGCACTGCATTGCACAACCCAGTTTGTGCAACGCTGACATGAAATCATAAAATCCATTTGCTTTCAGTGAATCATTTTGTAATGTTTTGCCACCTGAGGAACTGCAGCTGATGTGTCTGTGCCTGTTTATCTGCTGAAATCCTCTCTAGTTATGAGTAATAATTTATGATTCATCCTTTAATTGTTTTGTCTACGCCAAAAGATGTTGGTGATGGATCGTTGTGCGAAGTAGAGCGTGACTCCAGAACGCACTGCAAAAACAAAATCAAGTAACGTTTTTGTCTAGTTATTAGAGAAAATATTGTAGTACATGTGAAATAAGACAAAGGTAGAAAATAACCTTTCAGTAAAACATAGCAGCTTGATTTAAAGTCAATAATTTCTCAATATTGATGAACATCTCCAGGATTAGAGGACTGATGTCTCAGCGAGATCTAGAGAAGCTCATCCATGGGTTTATCTTTAGTCACATTAATTACTGCAACAGCGTCTTCACAGGTCTGACTAACAAATCAATCAAACAGCTGCAGCTGATCCAGACGCTGCTGCTGCTGTTCTGACTAAAACCAGGAAAATAGAGACATAACACCAGTTTTGAAGTCCCTACACTGGCTCCCTGTAGAGAATAGACTGTAAAATACTGTTAGTTTATAAATCACTGAACGGTTTAGCACCACAGTACCTTAAAGATCTGTTATTGCCATACCAACCGTCTAGACTCATCAGATCTTCTGGTTCTGGTTCTGCTCTGCATCCCCAGAACCAGAACCAAACGAGGAGAAGCAGCTTTCAGCTTCTATGCACCACAGATCTGGAACAAACTTCCGGAAAACTGTAAAACAGCTGAAACACTGAGAGCCTTTAAATCTCAACTTAAAACTCTCCTGTTTCGAGTTGATTATGGATAAATTGGGGGTTTTAACATCTTAGGTTTGAGAATCCTTGTAAGATACAAAAACTAATGTTTTTATCTTTTTTAATCTTTTTCAAAATCTCTGTCTCTGTTTTTATTTTTATTTTAAATTGTGTAAAGCACTTTGAAATGCCTTCCTGCTGAAATGTGCTATACAAATAAAA